>JAMBLF010001319.1:0-129263 GCA_030578115.1 Leucoptera coffeella
TATAATTATGTCGCTCATTGATTTAGTAGAATTACATATACAATACGCTAATAATTATATTCAGGAGATATAAATTGTCTCCAACGTTCAATCCACTTTGAAAGGGATTTATGGACGTGAAAGTACATACATACCTATTAATGTATGTAATGTAAAAAATGTAATGTTATATGATACTAAAACAATTTGACATACATAGAGTCTAAAACGTCAGCTTTCGACATAATTTAGGTACTGGATCACAGTTAAAAGGCTTTCAAACCTCTAAACACGTGTAAAAGGATAACAAACGTGACGAGTAACTATTACACACGCCATAAGCCAGGTGGAAAGGCAGCTATATGGAATAAGGTGCTCTTGATTGACGTCTGTAGGCTTGAACGGGTGTTTCCACTTTTTTGCTCTGCTCCTCACAAAAACAATGGAAACATACAACTTTTTTTAATATTTGATATGTGCGTATTAATAACTACTTATGTTTATGCTATTATTTATTATTATTGTCTATTATTGTCTATGTGTATAGTATTATCTATTATATATTTATTATTATTGCTATTATTTATTATGCTATTATATACTGGTTACTGATATTACGATTATTTTTTGTATATTCTAATACACTGCGTGTATACCAGCATTAGTTAGTAAAACATATTTCATTTCATATATTACCTCTATACATATCAAACCATACGGTCTTTACTATATTATGAAACTATAAAAAAAATCGTAGGTTTTTCTACTTCGGCTGGTCATCTCGTGACTAATAATAATATATTATATTATGCATTGGCCTGCTCTACTACAAAAGTTAGAATTACTACAATTCTAAATTTTGTTAAAACAATTTATATAATTAGGCTGTAAGAGCGGTAAGAAAGATTTTTCAAGATCGTTCATGCTGACATTATATAGCCTTAGCCAAGCCTGTTTAGAAGTACATATAGACCTAAATATATGTATGTAAGCAGTCCAATAATAAATTTAACTATAGAAGTTTTTAAGTAAAAAGTTAACTTGACCATATAAACGGAGAAAACTAAAGCAACGTCCCACTCTTTCTATTCGTAGCATTGCACGCAATAGCGCTTTCGTTTTTTCAATTAGCGCCATCTGTACATGTTTACATCATTTAAAACAGAGCTTTAAGTTCATCTGATTATTATGATCTAAGTATTCGTGCTAATATTTATGGCGAGTTAATATGTCGCTATATTATGCGCTGGTACCTAAATCTCAATGCAAAGACGTGTTAATATTCTTTAATTTCAGAATAAGTGCAAAACTCCTGCTGAAACCGTGAAGGCAATAATCTCATGTCATTAGAATCATAGTCGCCACTCTACTTGAATAGTACCAATCAAACATCATTTAAAAGTTGGTCTTATAGAGTACCCGCCACATACGGTGGCAGTAGCCAAACTTGGAACTAAATTTGACGTTTCCGCCATTGCGTGTTATTTTGTATGAAAAGTAAATTTAGTATTACCAGCGTTGTGTTTTTTGCCCACTCTTTGTAATTTTTATGTTTGTTAAGGGTGATTATAATAAATTAATTTCCGGAGTTTCTTGTTAGTTCTTCTCCAAGCTAGGGTCTCCGCTGAACTAACCTCGGTAAAAAATATGTAAAGACAATGCTCAGTGCCATGTTTGAAATAACAGTTTCAAGAGATTCGCGATTTATACTCATGATATAAGATATAAGGGTGTGTATAAGATTGATTGCAGCTGTGGGAAATCCTATGTCGAACAGACTAAACGGTCTATTGCGGACAGAGTGAAGGAACACATAATATATGTAATATATAATAAGAAGGATAAGTCCCGTTAATTATTAATCATGTTTGAAATAGTATAATAAACATATTTTGACTTTGATATATTAATTTGTTTTATTTGAGTTTATAGCTCTGCAACCAAAGATCGTTACAAATGAAACCTATAATGTTTCGAGCCGTATGGCACAGTGAGTGCTAGTTTTGGCGTGTTTACTGGTAACACTGAATTACGCGACTGTGGCGACGCCTCCAACTGCCACCGTATGTGGCGCGATCTCTAGTAATTTATTCGAGTCCTCAGCCTACCCTGTAAGCCTTAGGAGGCGGTAAGTTATTTCTACTTACAGTAATGTACTGAACAAAAGTTTGTTTTTCCTGTAAATGTATATCTTCTACATTTTTTATGCCATTTGTGGCTGACGATTCCGTTCAGAATTTCTACCTGGCTAAGTGTTGTTAAACGTGAATATTTTAACATATTATATTGATCTTAGTCTATCCTAACAATACAATACTACACAAAAATGAAATTGATCAAGAATTACGCCGTCAAAGTATTTATTCCATTATAATAAATTAAATCATGTCTATACAAATACTGATATAAATTTTCTTAGAACACATATTACGCCTGTTAGTAAAATATGAGCAATTTACAACTTTGTTCATGATTGCTATTATTATTTACCTTTACTATATAGCTACATATATACACCAGCACGGCCTGTAATTCTTGCGGATTAGTCAGAAATTCGCATTTACATATCCGCAATTGTAGAGGAAATCATGAAGTAAGTACAAAGTAAAGATTCAAGACCGTGCGTGTACATTACTTTGTAGATATGAAGAATTCTGAACACACGTTTACGACCAACGGATAATTGTTGGAGTCATTAACTTACAGTGTCACTGCAACGCCAACAAATTTTAGGTCAGACAACAGATAAATATCATCATTACACTTACCATACATACTTATATAACCCTATTATCCTTCTGGGGTGGACTGAACCTCGGATATAAAATATACCATCGGCACAGATCATCGGTCACTTTTATCAAAACCATGACCATGATATATGGTCGTAAAATATCGGTGATACCATGCTAACCTATTGCCCAATAGAATATATTAGGCTCTTAGTCGTCTTCTACGAAATACCGAGGAGAAAATATGCCTCATTCTAAAAATTAATTTTAGTCAGTAGGTCCTTCAATACGGCAGCATAACCTACCATCATATTGGATACTAATTATCAGATAAAGAGCGAGTTTTAAATGTCTACACACCATTACTTAGTTCTGGTGATAGTAATTCAACCCCTGACTACCTTAAAAGTGATAACGGTTTTTACACATATCTATGTTCCACTAATAGTGACTGGCCTTACGAATGCCAAACCACAGGGGTTGTATTGTAGTTAGTTGCTTATCTACATCTGAGGCAAGTATGGGTAATTTTTTGTCGCTTGCCCTTTTGGGACGAATACATGCTGAGATCGATACGTTACCAAAGCCCGAAAGATCTTTCTGGTATTTGTATATCGTAGAGATTTACTATTTCAAAATTCTGCATCTTTTCTGATTGTCTAAACAAATAAGTAATGTAATTTTAAACATGTGAAATGTAGTTGAAAATCTCCTCGTAATGTAGTAAAATGTTTAACATTTATACCTACGTATTAACGAGAGCATTTATGAGATCAAAATAATATAATAATATTATACATTACGCTTGTATTCTTTCCATATTATAACTTATGTAGAAGAATCTTCTTATAACTTTCATATCATATGTATACTTATGAAACGATTGGAGTCCAATGTCTCATAAAATGATAATGGACATGTCCTATATGAACTTAAAGAGGAGTGACTGAGTTGTGCAGTGTCAGTTTACATACATTAACACACACGTTCAGTTCTTTCCTATAGAGGTACATGCACGGATCCATAATTTCTCAACCATGGCAAACGTACATACATTCATATTCATTCACGTCTTTGATTCCTTTCGGGGTGAGCAGAATCTCGGAGATATATCTCTTAGGTCACTTTTAAGCATTAATATTGGGGTTGCAATGTTATAATGGAACATTGGTGACAGGTTGCTAGGCCATCGTCCAATAGATTCTTTTTACCCCTAGTCCCAGTCGCCTACTACTACTAATGCTATTTTATTTCGGTAACAGTTACTTGTAACGTGGCCCTTTTCACTGTGCCTATTAGACTGTTGACTGGTGTGTCGTATCAATTGGCCCGAGTCTGTTTCTCTCGTCGGAGCCCAATCGAAAAGACAGACGCTTCCGGCGGCTAATTCGGGCTGCACAACATCTGTTGCAGCCATCGCACTGCCCTTATCGCACCCATTTACAATCGCCTCACATACCACGCTTCACTTACGCATTACTCTCCAGTGTACTGACCTTACGAGATAGCCTTATCTGAATACATTTCGTTACTTTTAAATAAATGTTGCTAGTTTACTATAGTGACACTAAAATAAGCTACTTAAAGGTTTATGTTTCAAACTGCGTTTGGATATGCACATTTAGGATGAAGAACCTCGAATTGAATTTTCATTAGGCCATGACTGTGTACCATTACCAAGCATTATATTTAATTTTTCCTGGATTTAATTTTAATGATAACACAGCATTTAATATGGTACATAAAGAAGACTTATGATGTTGTTAAGCAAGGGACTAGCTTTGGGAGGGCGGGACGAAAGAAAGGCGGCTTAGGCACATCAACACGTTTATTAGACACGTAACACGTATAACTAATCACTAGAACACGAGAGGGTTAATCTAGGCATATGTATATGGCACGGGGCGCGCGCCCTTTGTACTCGACGACAACAAAAATCAGACTATGTAAATAAATGCATCGATAACTTAACATTGGTTTCAATTGAATCAGTCTTGGGGCCAGGGGGGCAGCGAGAGAGGCAGAGAGCATCGTCCGGCCGCCAGCGCCACGCGGAGTTAGGCTTTGAGCCGCCGGTGCGACAGCGCGCGCATCGCCAGCGCCGCCGACAGCGACAGCGCCACCGCGTGCACCGCGAGCAGCGCCAACGCCACCGCCAGCGGCAGCCGCACGCCCTCGCCCAGCGCACGCACCACCACCTCGGAGCAGCCACGCTGGTGCAGCGCGGACGGGGGCGCCGCACCCACCGGCACTACGCGCGCCGCCTCGCACTCCGCGGAGCCCTCGCGCACGCAGCACGACGCCGGCAGGCGGTAGGAGGAAGCTGCCGCGCTCATGCTCAGGTCGAGGGCGGCGTGCGGCACCTGCGCACGTTCCCAGTCGCGGGGATTCTCGGCGCCGCAGCACTCGAGGCCGCCCTGCAGCGCATCCACCAGCGAGGTGGCGCTGTCCACGCGGCCGTACTGCTGCGCCAGCGTGTGCGACAACGCCGACGCCAGTTCGGAGCGAAGGCGCTCGGCGTGCACGGCGCCCCACCACGCAGACGCCACCTCCGCCGCCAAGGTGCTCACCAGCAGGGTCACCGAGGCGAGCAGCGAAGGGGCGTGCGCAGTGGAGGCGCCGCCCACGCCCAACGCACCGCCGACGCCCAGCACGCCGCCCCACAGAGCCACCGAGCCCAGCGCCACCCGCGCAGGACCCACCGCGTGCTGCTCTGGAGGGGGCACGCCCGCGCCTGACGCCCACGCCCACACCGCCAGCACGCACACAAACACCCCCAGCACCTGCAACAAGCAAACATTCCGTGTGAGCTGTTGCATCCATACATTATGCCCCCAAATGTCCAAAAGCATCTACTGAGCCTGAACTTCACAGAACAACCAATTTCAGATAGAAGCTCACACAGACAATTTCAAATATATAAGTGTTTGGTATACAATATGAACCGTCACAACCCTTCATTCTAGAGAGGCAGTCATATTTGCCTATCTACCAAACTATGACCACCTTGATCGCATAAATTAATCATTTAGTCAGCACCTAAAGCAAGAGGAGGTAAACCAATCTCCATTTAGAATAATAGAATATATTAGAAAAAAATATTTACAAAAACAGCACAGATACAAAAACATTTACAATTACATTTATTATAATTGACAAGATATTGCACTGTCACTGTGAAAAGGTTCAGGCTCAGCATATGTTGCAGGCCAAAGCCCACAACGCCAATCCTCCGCCTGAGCCGCTGGGTCATTTGCAAGTAGTTAATGTAAATGTCAACATGCAGTGATTTCATTTTATAATTACAAGAGTCAACAATGTTATCAATCTTACCAGACATAATTATAGGAATATTCCTTGGTTTTAGAGACACCAAAACCTAGTCCTCAATCCAATAGACATGAATGAAGCCAAAGCATATCCAATACAACAAGTCAGCATTGAGTTAAAGGGGATAGTATAGCTTCTATTATGGTAGCATAACTTTGAGCATATGGTTCTGCCGTTAAACCATTGAAAGACAAAGGCAAGCAAAAATTTTTAAGCTACAAAATAATTATTACACACTCTTGTCCTTCAATCCCTTTCTGGATTAACAGAAACTTTTATAGACAACATTTTCTCATTCGCTTTTACAAGAAGTATTGGAGTTACAATAACAATCCCAATTCAATATTTAAAGGACTAAAGCACTGCCAGTGCTAGAGCCAACAACAAATTCTTCATTGTTACTATAACAATCTGGTAGCTCAATCACTGATAGGCAAAAATTCCATATCAGTAGAAAAACAATTTGATGAATGAAATTGTCTCTAACATTTGTGTTGAAGTCAAATAGCCTTATTTAGGTCACCTGAAGCGCTATTAGTTTGGTCTATTTTGCTTATGTTATATACTTGTCTTGCTAGACAACACATATATGAATTACGATTTTATGAGTAAAGAAGTAACAGTTGTCGTTACTTACCGTCAGGATTGTGTCGAGGAATATTAAACAGAACTTCGCCAAAGCATAGCACTTGTTTACACCCATTTTATCAGTTAAAGTTTCGTCTTCCGGGATCGTGTTCTGTCTGTCGATCAATAAATGAGGTTTGCGATACCTATTTTTGAAAGTCTCCTCTTTTATAAAACTAAATACACTTCAAAACATTGTAAAATATTAGAAAACACTTTGATAAGAAACTAAACTCTTTTTAATAATTTAATACTGATCATTTACTTCGAATCAGTAAACTTTGTTGATACACGGCTTTCTACGGAGCTTTCAAGCTACGATCAATCAAACAAACATACATAATAGCCAACCGCTCGCTCGGCCTTTGCTTACTTTGCTTGAGATATACTGCTCACTATAGATGTAAGATTTGATTATTATATCTTCATAAATTAATACATTGGAATAAAAACACACTAAACAAAAATTATTACGAGATGGATAATACCACTATTAAAAAACTTACTTATAACTTATAAACTTACAATACCACTATCTACAAAAATGAATAAGCGAATATGTTTCAAAACAAAATTAAAATTCATTCTAGTTTATATATTTTGCTTCTATAATAATAAGGAAAAGTGAAATTATATCAAAATTTAAATCGTTAAAATGGCACACGACATCGTAACTGAAATACTTTTTAATGTTGTTCAAATTAGGCAATGTAGAGGTGTATTTACGTACCAATTATGGTTAAAAGAAATAAACTACGTAACGATTATAGCCAGAATAACTCGAGCAAGGAGTAATTATCAAAGTTATATATATAATACTTGTACATCATATGTATTAATGATATTATCGTTTGTGAAACCACCGTGTAGTAGACTCTTATTTAGTTTCAATGTTGGTAGACCTGTAATGTCAAATATCACATTTGAGTAAATGTCAACATGACATTAAAAGACAGTGAATGAGATGCGTGAACGCTACCCAGAAGCTTTATTTCTACCATTCTGTCAAGTCAAACATTCCAAAATGTCTCCCACAAAAACAATAATAAATGGATACCAATGTTGTTAAGTTTTTCCTAATCGGAACCTAAGATTCTAAAATGGATACCGACAGTGATAAATCAGATAGGTGAGACTCCGCGTCTCTGTTTATTTTAATTATTAATATAGGCGTTTATTGAAATAATACTTGAACAAATCAAATCGAGGTCAGTGACAGAAAGTTTGGCGCCACTCTGGAATATTTGTGGTTTATGTTTACATGCGTATCCCGCCTTGTGCGCTTTATGCCTTGGAGATGCGTGATAAAAAATTCTATCAAATAATTATGAGAAGTTAAGCTTCCGGGATTACTAGCAGGTACTAATGGAGGCGCTGTGTTGCTTGCAGGGACTACCTAAGTCGAAGGGAGACTCGGTGGAGCATGAATTCTCAGCGTTTAGAGGAGATTGTGGCAGAGTTAATGCGCCCAGTGGGCGATGCTCGTCGTACCTTCGACACAGATTTATGCGCGGTAAGTGCTATTCAAGTTCTCTACGAGCAGGAAGTGTTGTACAACCAGCTACTGCCCAACCATAAAATTCATGTTTGCCTATGTTAGTAGCTGTTTAACAGTTCCTCCTCTGTTATGTTTTACAAATTGGACCAAAAATGCCACTAAATTGCATTGTATAGTATAAGATACATGTATTACTATGTTATAGACCTAATAGAATGTTAATGAAATGGTAAATATGTAGTATTGCCTGTTGTGTAGTAAGAAAACTGTTCAGCTTAAAAACTTCTATTTATTAGTTTGCGATGGATTATTCATATACTAAGGGGTGTAGTGAACTTTTCTATGACAAAATAATGATACTGGATAGTTATGTAATAGTTAACAATTTCTCTTTTGTACCGTTAGTTACAATATCAGGTTAGTCATATTAATCAACACATTTAGTAATTTGATTTATGAATTACTGAAATTACCTTTCTTTATGTTAGTACAAATTGTAATGATAATCAGATGAGCTTTGACTACACTTTGGATATTGAACACACAATTATGTACACCCAAACTAACTCTTCAAACAAGTTACTGGTACATTGTAACTAATAACTTATCATCAGTATTCCATATCAATACAAACCTGATAGCTATTCTAAAAGTTATTGCGTTCTATTATCCCTAAAGGAGATTGAATTATGTGAATTTATTTATGTATGTATAGAAACACCTCACTTTCACTGTGAGGGAGAACATTATTAGTTTACATAGTGTTTTACTATTCAAATTCTGTGAAAATATAAAACTCATTGCAAGAGAAATATTGTTAGATGAATAATATTGTGGTATTTTGCAGTTACTGGAGGAGTACTTAACTGAGGCAGGGCTGCGTGCCTTGGAAGCAGCCGAGGCGGGAGAGCAGCTAGACCCTGGAGCGCCCAACTTTGCAGAGCTGGCCCTGCTGCTGCAGCAGTCCGCCTGCATCTATGGGCGCAAGGTGGACTTCCTCTACGACCATGTGCTTAGTATGAGCGACTCCTTGCAGGAGAATACCAAGTGAGAGCTCTATCATTTATTATATGACCATTCTGGTTAGTCAAAGGATGTGTGTTTTAGAGCAATGCATTTATCAAGTAAAGCTTCTGTTATTCGCAACTTCAGTGACCAACCCATTTATTTTTAACACCCATTCATAAGAAATATGTTACTTATATGATGATGGTATTTTACACAAATCATAGTCACATTAAGTGTTTTTTTTAAAAATATAGAGATGCATCATTGAGCACTGTAACAGCAGACTTTCAACATTAAAGAGAGAATCTAATAAGGGTGATTCGTTTCCAGTGAGGAGGCGTGTGAGAGCGGCGACCACGACGAGACGGTGACGCCGGGCGGGTCCCGGCGCCAGCGGAGGACGCACTCGGTGCACGCGGACTTCGAGCACATCTCAGTGAGCGGTGGAGCAACGGCCACGAGCACACTGGGCGCGCAGAGGGAGCGGCCGCCGCCCACGCTACCCCGCGTCTACGTGGAGCTGGAGCCGCGGCAGCTGTGCGCCGGCGACCGGCCACTGCTCGACTACGCCGCGGAGCCCATCGGCCTGCTGCAGGACTTCCACGTGGCGTGGCCGCTGCGCAACGGACAGCTCACCGAGAGCCCGGACGAGCGCCCACCCGCCGCCTCCGCCCTGGGCCTGCCGCTGCAGCAGCTGCAGGAGGCGCTGAGGGCTCTGGCGCCGTCGCCGCTGCCCCTGGCGCTGCCTCTGCGCTGCTCCACGCCCGTGCACGACGTGGAGGCGCCGCCCTTGACGCCCTCCGCCGAGACGCCCGCCGCAGCCAAGGGCCGCAAGCGCAAGCTCTGCGATGATAAGTACTGCCTCGACATTCGAGTGAAGTTCCTCACGCCCAAAGGTGAGCCCCTCTGCAGATTCATCATTAGAATAGTCTAGAGCTCTTTATTCGCATAATTATCTTGTAATTGGGTATAAAATATATTGTTATATAAATATTTGGAACTGTCTAAAGCACTACTGGAAAAAAGTTGTTGGACTCAGCCATGTACTTTAATTGAAAAATAGTGAACAACAACTAAAACAGCAATAATGTATATATTGTATATTTATAATATTAATGCTCAACATAAATTTGTTTGGTTGCTAGCCTCCAATGGAGGAGCCTTCGGTAAGTACGCGCGACAAGAATACACGAATAGGGTGTATATCCTACTGATGGCTCATATAAGTGTTTGTCATGTTTGAGCGAGGGTGTGTGTGAAGTAAAAGACAGTCTCTTGATATGCACGGGTCGAAGATGAATGTTGTGAAGCAGCAGCGCAGCCGTTCAATATACATAACTGGGCCCATGTACATGTGCTGCGAACGTGATTGCAAATGATTGTGTAGTTTACCTACTTATTGAAGCAGAGAATGGACGCGTGTGTCGCTGTTAGCGGGTCAACGCCCTATCAGAGTGTGCACAGGTGTGCCATTATGCTTCGTCTGGCCACTTAGAGACGGAAATGTAATTATCTAAACAAAGCCGTCATTTTTAAAGACATTAAAGAACCAACAACTTGTGTATATATATTGCGTAAGTGTTAGGACATACAGGCAATATTTGGGAACCGTGATATCTGCCTATCTCCCATGGGAATACAGATATCCAAAAACTTGTATTATGGTCATAGTCAGTTACTGTTACCTTGATCCACTGCTGATTGAAGCACACCTTATGCAGCTACATGCAACAGAATGTAACCAATTAGTTCTACTTGAACCTGTCGATGTTCGATACTAAAGTATTGGTGTTGGTTCGGCAGGGGGCGTGGCGCCCAGTGAGTTCGCGGTGTGCGACAGCTGGCGGCGGCAGGTGGTGCGGCGCAGGAGCCGGCGCATCTCGGAGCTAAGGCGGACGCTCTCGCCCTCGCCCACAGGTGAGACACACGTGGCGTAATAAGGCTACTGGCGCAAGCCACACACGTGCAAATAATATGTTAGACGTAATAATGTGTATGTATCCATTTCTAGATGGGGTGGATTAATTAAGAAAATAAACAATTCGTATATACTTCAGCTTGGGATTGAACCCGGAAGCTACGGTTTCTAAATTGTCGCATCGCCTGAGCTGCGCCATACGAGTGAAATGATACTGTAGCGAAATGTCTCAGTCCTTTGTGGCGAGCAGCTGTTTAATTATTGACAGTAATGGCAGCTAGTCAAGTAAATTTTTGTGATATATCAATAAATTTAAAAGACTGACACATATTCAATCTTCTTTGGCTACACGCAGATTGGTTTTGGATTTTAAATGGAATGATTGGAATTTGAATTTTGCATTGGTCCAACATGATGATTAATCATGTTAGTCAGGTGTAACACCTAAGTTGTTTACGATGCTGACTAGCTGATAATCTGTGTTTAGAGAGGTACTTAGTATAGCAACAAAGTACCTCTAATTATAAATATCTACTACTAACTTAAATTTACCAGAGCTATGCTATGTCAAGGATATAGCGGGGACTAATAGGCTCTTTTGTGACAGAGTTCCCGGGCTGGTCCCGGTGCGAAGCGGAGGAGGCGCTGGCGGCAGTGGCGGCGCGGCATTGTACTGACACTGAAGCGCCGAGGGCGGAGGGCGCCACGGAGGGCGGCGCGCGCCTCAGCGAGAGCTCCGACGACGGCTTCTTCGAGCAGAGCTCGGTGGCGGACTCCGGGGAGGCGGAGTGGGCGTGGGCCGCGTCCGTCTCGCAGGCGGCGGAGCTGCGGCCGCCGTTCGACGTGCGCCAGGCGGCCGACGCCGTGCTCAGGGCCGCGCCCCACGGACACGCCACCTTCTCACAGGTAGGAGCGCAATGCAATAGCTTTCAATATATATTTCTTCTTATAAGGTACCTATGTATTTCTGGGACAGGGTTATACTTAATGCTTGTAAAAGGTGACACGGCTTTCACGTTGACATGACGACTGCTCAACACATGGAATCGAGGTTAACAAGAATTACTACCTCCGCAATAGCGTAGATGGACCCCAAACTTCTGCAATGGTTAATAGCCATAAAAGTAAAGATTTAAAAGTTACATATATAACCATCGTTTGACTACGCCCCCAATCAATAAAAACACCTTTATTCCTGTGGATAGATCACTGTCTATTTATCTGTATATAGGTGGTTTTATTTAAAGGCTATGGTCATCACCGTTACGTTGAGTACCCTTGTGTACAGAGCATGAGAAGGCCGCTGTTCCTTCACCTAAGGCTGCCAATAATGATGCCGTATGCGTGTGTGTGTGTGTTGGCAGGTGGTGTGCGTGGCGGCGTCGCGGCCCGAGGACGTGTCGCGCCTCTTCCTGGCGACGCTGTTCCTGGCCAACGCGGGCAACGTGCAGCTGCAGCCGCCCCCCGCGCCCCTCCGCGGCACTGACTTCTCCCTGCGAGTGCTCTCCACCGAACAGAAGCTCTACGCCGCCGCACTCGCGCAGGTAACTGCCCTCTCCCTTATAGGTTGTATAATATAAAGAGCTCATAATCGCACATCGCTTTCCATACTAATCTGGGGCGTAAAAACAATGCGAACTACCTGCCGTTCTTCCTAGCATGTCGTAGGAGGGGACGGGGGAGGTCAATAGAATCTATTGGGCGATCGGCTAGCAACCAGGCATCACAACCCATACACACACCCACACAATATTCATCATGTCAAAAAGTGACCTTTGCGATATTATAGTGTCTTGGAGGCTTTATCCACCCTGAAAGGGCTGATAGGCCGTGAATGTATTTGTATGAGATTGCTTTTACGCGCATTTCCAAATAGGCATAAAAACAGGCATTTCTTAGCGTATGCAAGTTAAATAAGTACACAGAAACAACTTGAGTGTGTGGAATTTTTGCCACTGGTTCCGATACAATCAATGTTTCTCGAACGACGCGCAGCGATGACAAATTTACACGTGCAGTATACTCAAAGTTTACGACACAGATGTACTGCCGTGTAGCAAACAAGCGAGCAATCGCAGAGGACGGTTTGTTACTGGGTGGCGGTGTTCGGATTAGCTTGGCTTCGAATTATCGAGGCCCTGCTGTATATGTATTTTTGAGATTCGCCATTTAGGATAAACAAAGAATTGTCTGTCTTTGCTCCCAAATATATGAATATTCTTGAGACCGTATGCAGAGTATTATCCCGTTGGTTGGTGCTAATGCAAGGTTTGGTTCGCAGGAGGAGCAGTTGGCGGTGGCGGCAGTGGCGTCGGCGGGCAGGTAGCGGCCGCAGCGCGAGGCGTCGCCGGTCGATGCTCCGCGGCCCATCCGCGATTATGTGTATATTTGCAGTTGATGTTAGCCTAAGCGTACGTGAGAGAGTGATCACCCATAAATTAATAGGATTTAATATAGTATTATATGAATGTTCACCAAACGCGTTGTCTTTTCAATGCCACCCCACAAACCAAATACCCAGAGGACCCTACGAAAGGCAAACTGACGCAGACCAGCCACTGAAAATGGAATACGAGAAAGCAAATATTGAGATCGATAATAATCAGCCTATTTACTCATGATAAGCTATAGCTTTGGTACATATCACTCCTCCTTTGGTACATGTGTCCTTATAACTGAGAGTCGTGCGCCGCCTTTCTAATCAGGGTTCTCCAAGCACTCTTGCTGATTGCCTCCCTCACTTTGTTTGCTGAATCCAAATAGTACAATTGATGAGGTCATACATTTGTCGTATTCCTGCTAATAGACACGAGATTATTTGATCAATTAATCAAAATGCAAAGAATAATTTAACATGTATTGCTTATAACTACTATGAACGACATAACCAAACCTGTTACCGTTATTCTATATTATATTTATATATTTATTTCATCACAAGAGATATGCATACTAAATGTGACCGACGCAAAGTTTTGTCTCTTGAGATTCGGTCCATCTCAAAAGGGTTAGGAGGACGTCATATTGTTAAGTATTTATGTAAAGCATGTGGCGAACAATTGCCAGTCTCATAATTGCGCATAAGGCAAGCAAAAAGTATAATGGTGGCCGATAAGGATCATCAGAATTGCTCTAAATATAGCTATGACCTGAACATTTATAACATTTCATGATGGTGGTCGTAACCATCTAACTCAACTCAACTAAGGACAATTATCTGCAGTTGTATCTTGTCTATCAATGGTTGAAATATACAACGGATATATATATATATATATATATATTTATATAGATATAAAACGCAAAATAAATAGAGGTGTGAAACTGAAAGTATATACATATCATACATCCATATTATGGAAAAGTTCAGGTAAAGGAATGCAAGCAGCGTTCCAAGGCCTGAGCCCATAAAGATAAACACCAAGGAAGAATTGAATATTGCAGAAAATTTGAGCAATGCGAATACATTCCAAAATAATTACGACCAATTCCTTAAAAAATATTTATGATTATACAAGGTTGTACAAAGTACCTAGACAATGACACGTGTAACCTAAAAAGCTACTTACTTTTATTTTATCTTGATTTAACAAAATTTCTAATTTACCTAATAGGCATTTAAGTGTAATTACTTAAGCAACGAATCCGACAGTAGTTATATACTTTAGCACATACTTATGTCAATCTTCAATAAATCATCTTAGCTGACACTCACCTATAATAATATTTTACCTTCCACTTCAACCCTCACCGTTAGTGACATTGGCAGACATTTACCTTAGTACATAGTTGCTTATACATTTTTTTTGGTCCTTCGAGCCGGATATTATTTATGGAATTCAGCCATATTACCTGTCATTGCCAATATGAACTAAAATCAGAACCATGGAGAAATTTATACTAAATAAATAAAAGTTATCGACCAAAGTCTGTTTGTATTTGAATAAATATATTATAAATAAAATATATAAATACAGTAAATCAAATTAGTTTATTGTAATATATATAATTTAAAATCCGATCTGAATACTAGTTTTACTCTTGCAGCTGCTAATTTATACGGTGCGTACTTACAAAGAACGCAGTTAATATTCTGTTATGATTTATCTATCTCATTGTTTGATTTTATTCAATATTAACATCAGAAAGGTAATCTTACAACCTTAGCTCTTTATGGAAGGTAATGTGAACAAAAAACATTTTTTCTTTTGGTGAAAGTGCGTGTTATTAGGTAAGTAATTTAATTACAATAAAATTGTTCATGACTTGCGTAAATATACTTCCGCACTTCTCTTTTACAGCATGATGAACTTCATATATTCTACTCTCTAACAGTTATATCTCGTTCGTTAGAGATCGCGCCACATAAATTGGCAGTTGGAGGCGTCGCCACAGTCGCGTAATTCAGTGTTACCAGTAAACACGCCAAAACTAGCACTCACTGTGCCATACGGCTCGATACATTATAGGTTTCATTTGTAACGGTCTTTGGTTGCAGAGCTATAAACTCAAATAAAACAAATTAATATATCAAAGTCAAAATATGTTTATTTAATATAGGCCCTATCACAAGCTCTCTTTGAAAGTTATCTTATGATCTAAGTATAAATTAAAAAAACTATTTCAAACTAATAATTAACGGGACTTATCCTTCTTATTATATATTACATATATTATGTGTTCCTTCACTCTGTCCGCAATAGACCGTTTAGTCTGTCCGACGTAGGATTTCCCACAGCTGCAATCAATCTTATACACACCCTTATATCTTATATCATGAGTATAAATCGCGAATCTCTTGAAACTGTTATTTCAAACATGGCACTGAGCATTGTCTTTACATATTTTTTACCGAGGTTAGTTCAGCGGAGACCCTAGCTTGGAGAAGAACTAACAAGAAACTCCGGAAATTAATTTATTATAATCACCCTTAACAAACATAAAAATTACAAAGAGTGAGCAAAAAACATAACGCTGGTAATACTAAATTTACCTTTCATACAAAATAACACGCAATGGCGGAAACGTCAAATTTAGTTCCATGTTTGCCTACTGCCAATTTATGTGGCGCGATCTCTACCTTTAATTTAATTTCCAAAGATGATACCATTTATATTGTTTTTATTTATACTAGGTTTATCTATTTTAATATACAGGGTTTTTCAATTGGAGCGGGTAGATTTTGGCGGCCCGTGGCGGCCATTTTGTTTTGGTGACAATTGTCAAATCTTTTGCTTATTATTCAGTTGCTTATGCCAAATCACCATGGCAGGTTACACGATAGCCACTCAACTGCGTCGCTATTGCGTTACTTCTGCGTCTCGGCTGTAAAAGTGGCACTATGCTAATATTTTGACAGCCTCAATAGCGAGTCAGTGGTGCTTCAGTGGCACTTCAGTGGCTACTCAAGTATGGAAATGTCAATAGTGGAGTACGAAATATAAGGATATTGAACTGACATTGACTGACGTTTGGTTAGTGGAGTAGCTTTTTTTGTACTTCAGACCCAGATGTAGTTCGATAGCGCCTCAGTGGCCAAAATTTGTTAGTGGAGTGCCAAAAGTGTCAAATTACGGCCATTGAAGTGCCACAGTATCGATACTGAAGTAATATTGTGGCTAAAATAAATTAGTGGAGTAAGGGCCTTAAGGGTAGACGTGGTGGCCCTTCACAGTCGACTCTTCAGCGTTTGGTGGCCAAATTTGAAACAACCGGTTCGTTAATCGATCAACCCACACCTGTAAGTTCAAGAAACGCGAGATCAGCCGAGAACATCGCGGCGGTCCGTCAAAGTACAGCAGAACCCGAGGCAGTCGATTCCTCGCCATGCACAAGAACTCGGCCTTTCGCAAACTTCAACTTGGCGAATTTTGAGACGGGACTTAGGGTTACACCCGTATAAGATTCAACTGACCCAGGAGCTCAAAATTCATGACCATAGACAACGTCGTTTGTTCGCTGCCTGGACATTGAATCGTTTCGAAGAGGATCCCAATTTCGGGCCAAAATTCATCTTTAGCGACGAGGCGCATTTTTGGATGAATGACTTTGTTAACAAACAAAATTGCCGTATATGGGACGACACAAACCCACACGAGGTTCACCAGGTGGTAATGCATCCTCAAAAAGTTATGGCGCTACGTGCCACACAGCGGAAGCCACGATTGACATGAGCGATTTGAGACTAAGGTTATCTCTCGCAGGGGTGATGTGAGTTGGCCAGCAAGGTCATGCGATTATACCCCGCTAGACTTTTTCTTGTGGGGTTTTTTGAAGTCGCAGGTCTATGCAAATAAACCACAATCCACCGATGCCCTGAAGGGGAACATAACACATGAATTCAGGCGGATCTATGCGGAAAAGTCATTGAAAATTGGACCACTCGGATCCGAGCCACTGTGAGAAGCCGAGGCGGGCATTTGAATGATGTTATCTTCCATATTTATATTGTTTATATTCATACTAGATTTATCTATTTTAATATATAACCAACAATAATCAAATACTGTATGAAAAATGTTCTCCACGACCTTGATATTATGCTGTAAATACCAACATTTTACACCCTGAAATGGCTAAAATAACATGAAACTGATAAGGAGATGCTCAGATAAATAGTGTAACGGTGGCTTAGAATGCCAAGTATTGTGCCATCTCTTGCTGGTCACACACCTCTCGGTGAAGACTTGTGATAATTTCAGGAAGATGAAGATCTGTGGGGCAGCCCTCCTCCTCGTGGCCCTTGCGGCTGTGACTGCTGATGACCTCATCAGGTATGATGCCTGTATTCATATAATTATAAGAAATGAAAATCTATTTTGTGTATAAAAATATAAATATAATGTAACGCAAAAGCGCCCAATACCGACCACTGATAGAATTGACTACGTAAATCACTCAAAAGATAAAGAAAATGTTTAAAGTATGTATAGTAATAATATAAAATGTTCTTTATAAAGATTACGATATTTACTTTCATAAAATCACGAAGAAAAATCTATTTGATTTTTTCATACCTAAATCTGATATCTAACTCAAAAGACTTGATTTATACCGAAAGCACCGTTTACCGACCGGCTGACGCCTGACGTTCCTGATTCCGACCACTGAGGTGCCTGATTCCGACCAGCCGTATCTCGCCTGCTAAAATACAAAATGAAAGAAATCAAGTCTTATACATAACCCCCTAATAAATATGCTACCTGCTTGTAGATTGCTTATAAATTTTCGTAATTTTAATGTTGTTAACAACGCAAATCGTGCTGCGAATATTTGGTAGGTAAAGTTTATTTGTCGCGGCCTTAACATACAGACCAGCATCAGTACCAAAGTGGCGCAGTCCCTCTCCCATTATGAATTTCCTTGACTTGATATGTAGGGTGGAGAAAAACATCAATTGCCGTAGACATGAAAACCAGCTCTTTATGATAGTCATGGAATGGAATTGAAACGAGCGCTGCATGGCGTAAGCAATTGTAGAACTCTTTTTGAAACATCCAGGTGGCTAACAAATAACACTGTTGTAAGAGCTGCAGGGCCTCAGCTTTATCGCCTTCTCCTCTGCCAAACCGAACAGTCACTCCATACCAAAACTTATTGTTCGCTTTCAATGCGGGTGTACATAGAATTAAGAACAAAAGAGTAGGTATGGTAGGTATGGTCATATAGAGCAGGAAAGAGACTAAAATATGGAAATATAACAAACGGGGTTAAGATAGTTTGATGACTGGTCGGTGGTTGAGAGTAGATTCAAAAACGCCGTTCCGGTTCCTACTTTTATATATGGTACTGAATGTTGGGTTTGGAAAAAAGTATCACGGTAGCATAATGCAATACGGATGAGGATCCTAACAAAATATTTGTACATAATAGAAGATTATATGATAGGGTAAGGCAGTGCGATTCATGAATGATGCCGTGTTAAAGAAGATGGTGAAAATATCAAAAGGAATGTTAAGGTTGTTTAGGCAAATGGAGAAGATGCATGAAAGGTAGGCTACGAAAAAATTTACAAAACCTAGATTGGTTGCGCTGGACGGGGCAGGCCACGTAGAAGTTATGCAGATCTAAATATTATCTTCTCAAAGTGGGTCTCCATAGGGAAAGGAACAGAAGACACATGAGATCTTTATGAGGATCGTTCAAGGTGGCGAACAATAACATATCCCTATTCCGTTAGGGAAGTACAGGGGTTAATATATGTGTGTATAATATATGTATGCATTGAACACCTGAAACTAGCACATGCCGACTGATCCATGTACTAAGAAATCAAAGGTTCTTGAGTTGGACGGATACCGGTACATGGTGATTAAATCGTGTCCCGATTCCGACCAATCATATTATTTCGTAATAAAATTAAAAATTTAAACATATCTTCATATTTTTAGTACTTTTTTACGTTATTGACACTTGACTGATATAACAATATAGCAAAGAAGTAATTATATATGTTTAAAATGACTAAATAGTAAGCATTCAAAACATTCAATGTTAGACGTAATGAAACGTATTGAGAATTAAAAGTCAAAGTTTGGACACTTTTTACAAAAAAACTATCATAGTTAGTATTGATCGGATACAGGTCTTTAAAATAAGAATAGTCTTAAGAGTAAGACAGCTAACATGAAATAATCTCAAAGCTCATCCAACAAATGAAAAATTGCTTTATTCCCAAAGTACGAAAATCCTGTATCCGACCAGAGTGGTCGGTATTCGGAACGTACTCATTTTATAGAGGACCAGATACCGACCACGATTATTTGCTTGATATTTTAAATAAAATACGCAAATATTACTTGCTAATTGATATCGAAGGTGCTTAACAAACCGATAAATGATATGATGTAAAAATACTACGAATTAAGCAAAGTTTTCTTCAAAATAATGCAGATCTTCGTTTACGCCGATTTATGTTTTTTTCGGATCCGATTTCTGAAAATCTGTACCCTTGAGACAATTTCGGTCAAATGAGAGATTTGCTGCTAACGTATCTAAACCAAATTTTGTCATATAATGTAATATAAATTGATGAACTAAATGAGCGCAAATTCATAACATTGACGTGAAATTTATAAGTTTAGGAGGTGAAAAACCATAATGGTCGGATACAGGAGGTCGGTCGGTATACGGCGCTTTTACGTTAAGGATTATAAATTCCCTATATATTGCGTGAGTCTTTAAGAGATATATTTAAGACAATAAATGTTCTGACTGTGGCTTCTCAATATATATATGACAACTTAGTCTATGTTAAAAAAAATATTAATGAATACAAACTTGTAAGAGAAATTCATAATTGTAACACACGCAATAAAAATAAATTGTATTATAGTGGCTCTAGACTTAAAAGAATAAACGATTCGTTTATGGGCCTGGGCATAAAAATGTACAACAAACTTCCAGAGTCTATCAAGTCCTTACCTTTAGAAAAATTTAAAGTTGGCACTAAAGCGATGCTGATGGAGAAGGGCTACTACACCGTTAAAGACTATATAAATGATGTTTTGTGACGTTTCATTTTTGCGTGATCATGGCTTCACGTTCCGGTTCTTATTGGGACTTTCCTTAAATTTGTTATTAAACACTATTTGTTGGATGTGAAGCTTTGATCATGTTCTAATGAATTATGTATTTTTAAATTTAATGTACACATTGTCTGCAGAGTTTCTTGGCATTTCTTCTCTGCAGAGTTTGACTTTACGAAGTGCCATTAGTTTTAGTTTTATTAATCTAAATTGATTTTTTTTAAGAATAATTTTTATGTTAATGACATATTTTTATGAAAAATGTTTTTTTTTTTTTTTTGACGTTCAATAAGTGATATCAATATCCTTATGTTGAATAAAAGATTTTCATTTCATTTCATTTCATTTCATTAAGATTCTACTTGATTATTAATTTACATGTATTATATGAGTATCAATGTTAGAATGTTATAAATTAGGCTATATAATTGAATTTATTTATTAACAACAAGTCAATTAAAATTTTATATTCTTTTATGTTGTATGAAATTTATAACAATAATGAGTTTTAAATAAAATGGAACTGAGCTTGAACTGAGATTATTGTATAGTAGCAAGTTGTTTGCTAAACTCAAGTCTTAACACACTTCAGTGCACATTTTCTAATCTAGTTTAGTCACTACAGAGTTTATAATTACATAAGTGCACAATGTACATTTATGTAACAACATTAAACAATGTTTAATCTTAAAAAGGATGACTTGAAACTGGCTACATGCATGTATATTGACAGCCTTTAATCCCTTTTGCGGAGGACAGAACTATGGATGTCTAACATCTCCTTGGTTACTTTGAGCATAATTATAACATACATACCTAGAATTCCTAGGATGTATGCAAAGTTTTGAAAGATATCAATTAAACAAAAGTTGACTACTAGTGCTGGTAAACAATCTGCAATCTGCTTACTCCCCTAAAAGAAGTAATTTTTTTCTCATATTTTGAACATATAATATTAATTATATATATATAAATATTATAGTGTATTTACAAAGATTTGGTATTGGCAATCATTTTAACAAAAACAATATACAGTAAGGTCAATACGGGGAAGTGTGTCACACTTTTTACAAAGTTTGTTTTGAGTTAAAAAAAGTTCTTTTAGAATAGTTTTCAATTATACTTCATAGAGTACCTAAATGACAATAAGGGTCAATATAGTATGCAAATAATAAGTGTATGTTTTAAAGGTTTATTTCGGAAGGACTATAGTAGACACACTTCCCCAACTGAATGAGGCAAGTGTAACTTAGTCGTTCTCCCACAATAGACAGTTATTTTAAATCAAAAACGACAAATCCTGTACTATAATAATAATTAGACCAATAATTATACTGCTACAGGATATATCTGTGTAATTATTACACTTTTATTTGATATAGAATATGGGGCAAGTGTGTCATATATTGTTCAAGTCAGGTGTTAAAAACATTTTGTTTTGCGATGGCGGTTAACCGAAAAAAAAAACAGTTAATCACAAAATATACATAAACGGCAAAATATTTGTGGGAAAGTATGTAGAAAATAATGTTTAATGCCAGGGTTTTAAAATCACTTGTAAAAGTAACGTAGTTTAGCCAAAAACTGGAAAAACTGAAAAACAATCGAATATCGGACCCCCGTAGGTACTAGTATTTAATCTTAAATACTTGTTGACGGAAATGCGACACGGCGAAGACAAATGAATTAAATTAAAAAAAAAGTTTAATGTTACCAATACCTGACATTGGGTAAGAAGTGTAGCATGTAGACACACTTACCCCAAATCATGTAGCTACACTTTTCCACTACCTTAATTTTAGGTTAGAATTTTCAAATTGAAATATAGGTATTACTAAATGATAGTGATATAAATTAAAAAAATAGCGTGATAAATAGGCAAAATATTAACAAAAACACTTGGCAATAAAAAATAATCACGCCCGTTGAAATTTCTAAGATTTTAAAAGATTCACTGGTCACATGTTAACTACAACTCGTACCAAAAAATGTGACAGATTTCAAAATGGCCACAGGTTGAAAACTCATCGCCACAGACATCTATATTTTAAAACAAAAAATCAAATTGATTTAAATTTTGATAACAGGTGGCGCGTTTTTATTAATTTTGTATATTTATCGAATTATACCATCTGGTTACATTTGCCTCCTAGCTACACTTCCCCGTATTGACCTTAAACAAACTGATTAGTGATCAAGCATTAACCCCATTCGTGGTTTATCAGCTGTAAACAAATGACTAGCTACGTGCCTAGTCTTAAAATATTGAACTCACAGCCTCTGGGTTAAAAAAACATATGAACAAAACATATTTCTAACATTTAGTAGCTGGATTTCAATTTCAGCTTATTTAAATCAAAACAATGGATACATAGGGATGATTTATAAACCTATATGGACAGTTTAACGATGGAGCAAGTCTCTTAAGAATCTTTTGTCACAATTAGCATGTAGCTGAGACTAAGATGTAGAAGTACATGAAATGAAATGAAAATCTTTTATTCAACATAAGGATATAAATATCACTTATTGAACGTCAAAAAAAAACATTTTTCATAAAAATATGTCATTAACATAAAACTTATTCTTAAAATAAATCAATTTAGATTAATCAAACTAAAAACTAATGGCACTTCGTAAAGACAAACTCTGCAGAGAAGAAATTCCAAGAAACTCTGCAGACAATGTGTACATTAAATTTAATAATACATAATTCATTAGAACATGATCAAAGCTTCACATCCAACAAATAGTGTTTTATAACAAATTTAAGAGAGTCCCAATAAGAACCGGAACGTGAAGCCATGACCACACAAAAATGAAACGTCACAAAACATCATTTATATAGTATTTAACGGTGTAGTAGCCCTTCCCCATCAGCATCGCTTTAGTGCCAACTTTAAATTTGTCTAAAGGTAAGGACTTGATAGACTCTGGAAGTTTGTTATACATTTTTATGCCCAGGCCCATAAACGAATCGTTTATCCTTTTAAGTCTAGAGCCACTATAATACACTTTATTTTTATTGCGTGTGTTACAATTATGCATGTCTCTTACAAGTTTGTAATCATTAATATTTCTTTTAACATAGACCAAGTTGTCATATATATATATATATATATATATATACTGAGAAGCCACAGTCAGAACATTTATTGTCTTAAACATATCTCTTAAAGACTCACGAGGTCCCATACGGTAGATCGAGCAAATGGCTCTCTTCTGCAGCACAAATACTGAATTAATATCAACAGAATTGCCCCACAAAAGAAGCCCGTATGAAAATAACCAAAATACACAAGTCTTGCTGTGTCCACGTCAGTCAGGTGTCTAATTTTTTTTACGGCGTAGGCAGCAGAACTTAGCCTTTTCGCCAGACCACCGTTGTGCTCACTTAACTTTAATTTTGAGTCCATTGTGAGTCCAACTCCAAGAGCCCACTCCAAGAACGTAGTGGACCCCACAATATCTAAAGCCACATTATTAATTACGATGCTAGTAATTGAACTCCTAACATTAGGCAAAGTAAACCTTACACATTTAGTCTTATTACAATTAAAAGCAAGATTGTTTATTCTAAACCATTGCTCCACCTCTGAAATCACATTACATATCCTTTCTGTTTCGTCTTTTCTTCTACTAACTTTAAATAATATTGAAGTGTCATCCGCAAACAACACCATGTGGCAACGGCCCAGACTTAAACCTATACCGTAATGTTTAAGCTTCATGATCAGAGTTTTGTGGTGCACGCAGTCGAACGCCTTAAAAAGATCGCAAAAGACACCCAGAGTATCCATTGCTTCCTCCCAGGACTCAAATATATATTTCATATGATCAACCTCAGCATCTGTTGTTGATCGACCCTTTGTAAAACCAAATTGTTGCTTGTTGAAAATTTTAGAACTATTAAAATATACTAGTAATTGATTTAAAATAAGTTTCTCAAATATTTTGCTAAAAGCTGGTAGTATTGAGATCAATTTATACGATAGTTAGCAGGGTCCGCAAATTCTTCCATTATTTAAATCTGGTAGTACCACTGTACTACCAGATTTAAATAATGGAAGAATTTTACCGTATTTCATCTGATCAGGAAACTCCCCGCACCTAATACATTGATTAAAAATAATGCTCAACTCAGGTGCAATCAGGTTTATACAATGGCTGAATAAACCTTAACCGAATGGCCCCACAAATCACGTTTTCTTTTTTTGGAGCAATTTAAAACTTTTGATAATATCTAGAGTGCTGATTTCTCTAAATCTAAAACAACTATCACATCTTGGCACATTTTTTTCTATTATACATCTGGCACTCTCTGAACATGATCTTAGTGGCTCAGTTATTGAGATAGGTGTTTTGAAAAAAAAATTCTGAAACACATTAGATATCTTCTGATTGTCTGTAATGACCTTATTATTTACTATAAGTTTGGGTTCTTTTATGTAAGAGACATCCCTTCCAGTTTCAAATTTAATTGTTTTCCAAGTTTCCTTGACAACATTTGTGGCATTTTTTATCTTGCTTTGTATGTGCAATTTTTTGGCCTGAGCACAAACTTTTTGAATACTTTTGAATAATTACTTATGGAATTTTTGAATTCAGGCCTATGATTAAAAGATCTTTCTTTATATAATTCATATAGCCGCTGTCTACTTATTTTTATACCCCCAGTGGCCCAATCACAAAAATTCCTCCTACCGGTTATCTTATAACTCTTTGATGTAAATATTTTTTATATTCAGAATCAATAATACTGAAAAATTAGCTATACATATTATTTGGAGCATTGGTTTTCAATTGCATAGGGAACATATCCGTCTCAATATGTTTTCCCTGAAACCACTCAAACGGGCTTCCGTGACAGGAATACAGGTAACATTCCTGGGCTGGAAACCGCGGTGACACTTAAACTTCACCAACTGAACATGATGATCAGATCTAATATCAGTTATAAGTTCAGTATAGGATAAAGTAAAATTTGAAAAACCTATGCTCTAAATCCTGAGATAATTTCTAGGTATAAGTTCCTTAATATTACCCCTGCAACATAGAGAAGAGGTATGTTACATTCTGTACAGTTTTTGCTTTGACTCTATTCAACTGACTGTGTTCAATGTTATTTTGGTTATGTACATAATTGCGTATTTGTATGATTGTCAAGGACCCACAATTTGCTAATTAATTTGTCATTGCATGTTCACATTGTACAATGAAATTTAGATTTGCTCATGCCATCCTGTAGTGCAGGATGTGTGTCAACTGCAATTTTTTTATCATTGACTATATAAGTCCCATGATAGCTGGGCTGGCCTTTATACGAATCTGTCATAAAAGATGACTAAGGGTCAATGCATCTATTGGGTAATGGGCAAGCAACTTGTCACCATTGTTCTTTAGCAAGATAACAATAGTGTTGGTAAAGGTAATTTATATCCAAGTTTCTGTCAATCCCAAAAGAAGATGATGGAAGTGAATGTAAATTGTTATCTCTTGTGTCTTTCCCAGGATCCCGCTGCGGCGCATGCAGACCATCCGGTCGGCGCTGCGTGATGTGGGAACCAACGTACAGACCCTCGAGGTGAAGTACCGCGGCCAGGCCGAGGGGACCACGCCGGAGCCCCTGCATAATTATATGGACGTAAGTACACCTACACTGCACTTATCGCCATTAAGTCGTAAGCCAAATGCACCAATTCACAAGGAAAATTGTTCTGTTTTCAAATAGCCATTCCTTCAACTACAAAACCAGCTAAGGCGTATTTAATTTGCATGTTTTAAGTACCCGTAACAACCAAGTCTGTATGAAGAGGCGTATGGAAGTAAAGAGAATTTTCAGGATCTAGACAAATGGATTTTAGGGATCTTTTCGGTATGTTACGTGCGTGATGTGTATGTATCAGATATTATTTTATTATCTATTCATGGTTCACACTGAACTTCTGACAACCCCAAAAGGATTTACGTCTTCATGACTTATGTTGACAGTGGAGACTAAATACAGGTGGCGTAAATCCGCACTGAATAAGGCGATAAGCAGGCGTCGGCAGATAACCCTTGTATCTCTTGTCTCAGACGAGAGGTCCGCGCCCTCCCACTCCGCTTAGCCCAACAGTTCTCCATCTAAACATTCACTTGAGGTGTATGACGCACTATCATACCTAATACATATCTCTATTGAGGGTGACTTTTGAACAACCCATTACCGTCTATTTTATAGAGTAATGTAGTGTAAGAGGTAAAATAGCGGTAAAATATCACCCACTCGTTGTTTTTGGAACTTTTAATATGTACATACGCTTCACTATTTTTTAAGCCGAAGCGTGCGTTGTTTGTTGTTACGTTGCGCTGACTGTGTCGCTTTGTCCACAGGCGGAGTACTACGGCGAGATCTCGATCGGTACCCCGCCGCAGCCGTTCCGCGTGCTGTTCGACACGGGCTCCTCAAACCTGTGGGTACCTTCTCGCAAATGCCCCCTGACCAACATTGCGTGCATGATACACCAGCGCTATGACTCGGCCGCCTCCTCCTCCTACCGCGCTAACGGCACCAAATTTGACATCGGGTACGGCTCAGGCAGTCTTTCGGGCTTCCTGTCTGCCGACACAGTGACCGTTGCGGGTCTGGCGGTGCGCGACCAGACATTCGCAGAGGCTCT
Organism: Leucoptera coffeella; assembly: GCA_030578115.1. Lineage (NCBI taxonomy): Eukaryota > Metazoa > Arthropoda > Insecta > Lepidoptera > Lyonetiidae > Leucoptera > Leucoptera coffeella. The sequence continues at coordinate 27,282 of JAMBLF010001319.1, forward strand.
CTCTGAGCCGGCGCTGGCGTTCGTGACGGCCAAGTTCGACGGCATCCTGGGCCTGGCTTTCTCCTCCATCAGCGTGGACGGCGCGGTGCCCGTCTTTGACAACATGGTGGCGCAGGGGCTGGTGGCGAAGCCAGTCTTCTCTTTCTACCTGGATCGCAACACGGACGACTCCTCCGGCGGAGAAATGATCTTGGGCGGCTCCGACCCCGCGCACTACGAGGGCGACATGACGTACGTGCCGCTCACCAAGCAGACCTACTGGCAGGTGAACATGGACGGCGTGTCGGTGGGCGACCTGACGCTGTGCAAGGGCGGGTGCGCTGCTATCCTGGACACGGGCACCTCGCTCTTCACGGGGCCCTCCGCCGAGATCACCAAGCTGCAGAAGGCCATCGGGGCCACGCCCAACACGAACGGCGAGTACACGGTGGACTGCAACCGCCTAGATGACCTGCCCACAGTGGTGGTGCAGCTGGGCGGCGCCAAGTGGCCGTTGACCCCTAACGACTACGTGCTGCGCGTGTCGTCTTCCGGCAAGCAAGTGTGCCTTTCTGGCTTCATGGGCCTGGACATGCTTGGTGTTCCGCCCTGGATCTTGGGAGACGTGTTCATCGGCAGGTACTACACGGAGTTCGACGTCGGCAACAAGCGCATTGGATTGGCTCGTGCTAAGTAAGCGAGCCGAGGGGATCCTCCCCTTATACAAATAAACGTTTTTAATCATACCAGCCCACTCGTTTCTGTGATATCCACTTACTATTTGTCATGCTAAAACAAGCACTCTCACGCACATGCGAGTTAAACTAAGTTTCATCATATTTAATTATCTGAGTATGCAGATCTAATGTGACACAGTGTGTGTCGAATGCGTGTGAAAAGGTCAGAAATTATGTGTTAACAGGAAGTCAGTTATGGTCCAAAAACATTTCCAGTTAGGATCTCCTCTAAAACGTGAGATTCTATGTGGTCTACTAGAATTTTATGATCAAAGTAAATGTGTATGAGAATATTTTTTCTTGACTACGAGTTTCACTGTTATTGCAATTCCTACTCCGTTTATTTGACTTGACGATAGATATATATATGTACATTTCTGATAATACTGATTTTACAAAAGTTATCCGCCGTCAAGTAGGCCAGAATTATTGAGTTGCGTGACATTAGAAGACACGTCCATTGTACTTGCCTCTTAGTCATTAGGGTTAGAAAATGAAACAAAATCTCCTTTTTTAAACTTTACTACTTTTCATTCAGAATAAATTGAAATGTGTAAAAGTTAAAGTAGACGTAGCCAAGTTTTAATCTGCAACCAGCTTTTATGGAAGTTGCACAGCAAATGTATGTATGTATGTTAGAAAGTGAGCCTTTCAAATCCAACTCAGGCCATTAGCCTGGCGAACACCTGCGCAGGTGTATGATGCTTCCCCTTTTCCTGTAGGACACTGGATCCTACAACCCCATCGCACTTCTCAGATACTGACATCTGTATTGATTGGTTTTACTTATAATTGATTTTTATATTGTGACAAGCTCACACTGTAAGACTAGTAGTGTCATGTGAATGTAGTAAATAAATAATTGGTTATTATGGTTAAGAATTACTCCACAAGTTAATACCAGCACGCATCTTTTAGAATCAAACAAGATCTTTTATTTTAAGGATATTATTCAAAAATCATCTGTCACACTGAGTACTGACTATCGTCAACACGTGGGTTTGAAAAGGCCATAGAATTACTACCTTTGCAATTGCGGAAATGGAAACCTGAACCTCTGACTACCCCACAAGGGTTAATGGTAGTGAACGCGTTTGTCTTTTATTTTTTAAACTGAAAAAGGGAGGCTGTGATACTAAATTATGGATATGAATTATGTGTTTGTGATGAAAGGGAACAGAGCCTTACCACAACCACTTAAAAACGATACTGTATTAATCTTACATTCAGTCCTTTTCTCACTAACAGCAATAAGCCATGTAAACAAATGTATGATTAAGACAATAATGCATCAAGTGACCGTGGCAAGGTCCATCATTACTCACCATTTAGTAATGGAAATAAAACCATAAAATAATCCAACACTGTATCAAGATTTATTGAAAAATCCGTCATACACAGCGTCAGACGCTTGTCTTAACCTAGGCGCGTCTATTTGTCATCGTCCTTGAAGACCATGGTGCGATGGCACTTGCCGCAGTAGTGGCGGTCCTCCATCACGGCCATGAACACGCCGGCGCCGCACTGTTCGCTGGTGCACTCGCGCCTCAGACGGTGGATCTTGCCGTTGTCGTCAACCTGCCCGCCATTACGCCAATATGTTATTACTGATTATAATAAACCACTTCCTTTACTTATATCTGGGTGCACAGAATCTCAAAAAAAATGGACAGGGAGACATCTTTAAGAATATACACAGAAGTGTAAAATACATTTTCTCATATTACTTTACTTCTAGTTATTATGTTGCCTCTTAAAACTTTTAACTCCTAGATTGTGTGGTATTATACTTAATTAAAAAACTGCTTAAGTACTCACCTTGTAGTACCTAAGTACAGCGAGTTTGACCTTCTTCTTCTTGTGCTTGATCTTCTTGGGGGTGGAGTAGTTCTTCTTCTTGCGCTTCTTGGCTCCACCGCGCAGCCTCAGCACCAAGTGGAGGGTGGACTCCTTCTGGATGTTGTAGTCAGACAGGGTGCGCCCATCTTCCCGTGACCCCGCCGAGTAAGGCGCCCCGGTGGACACCGTCAGGTTTTAGTCGGTTCGAGTCCGACATAACCCTCTGGGTCCCCAAGGCCAGACGGGTATCCGTAGGGATTTCCTGACGTTAAAAAAAAAGTTAGTTGTAGTTGTCTACTAATTGTAACCTACTTTGAATACCTACATAGTACTTAAAAGTATGTGTAATGAAAGTGATTATTTTTTAATAAAGTTTTCGTGTCAAAATAGTAAACATTATGACATTGTTTCCTTTTCCATTTCCTTCTACATTTTTAGCCAAGGGCCTGCAGCTACACTTAAGTTTAGCCGGCTAAAGATAGAACAAACTAATATTAACACCTCGTTGAGTTTAGCCGGCTAATCTTAAGTTTACGTTCACACCTACCTTTAGCCGTAACTAACCGTAGCCGTACCTTGCCGTAACGAACCGTAACCTTAGCCGTAAGCCGTAACACGGAAAATAAATAGAGGTGTGAAACTAAAAGTATATATAATATGGAAAAGTTCAGGTAAAGGAATGCAAGCAGCATTCCGAAGCCTGAGCCCGTAAAGAAAAAAAAACACCAAGGAAGAATTGAATATTGCAGAAAATTTGAACAATGCGAATACAATCAATCAATTAATCAGCCTGTACTAGTCCACTGCTGGACGTAGGCCTCCCCAAGGGTACGCCACAAAAGACGATCTTTCGTGGCCCTCATCCAGCCACTACCAGCAACCTTCTTGAGGTCATCGGTCCACCTGGCAGGGGGGCGTCCTACTAGTCCAAGAGCCAGTGAACCCTGGGAGTAACGGTCTTCCTGTAAGGTTAAAAATTTGCATACCTACAATTTATGGCATTCTAAAAGCAATAGCCATGACCTGGCAGGCGTCAGCCCTGCACGTCATCAACCCCTGTATTTTTTTTACTGTTAGATAAATTAACTTTTAAAACTTGTTCCTGTAAATTTGAAAATTTTATAGGGTAAAGTTTATTTATTGTTCATCTTAAAAAAAAAATTACAGGCGATTTCAATAAGCAGAAGTACATGACAGGTGAATTAGAAAATGCGCAGTTGATGAGGTAAAATAAACTTTATCCTGTATAATTAAAACTTTTATATGCTTTTAAGTAAACGTCTTAGATAGAATAAATATGTACAATGCCAGGCGGTTTTGAACAGCATAAGACCTTGCCAGGCGAGGGGACAGCTGCTAAGGGCGTGAGAGTGAGAGGTGTTGCGTGAATCAGTGTATCAATCAAATACAGGGGTTGATCACGTGCAGGGCTGACGCCTGCCAGGTCATGGCTATTGCTTTTAGAATACCATAAATTGTAGGTTTGCAAATTTTTAACCTTACAGGGAGACCGTTACTCCCAGGGTTCACTGGCTCTCCAACTATACACTACGTTTGCCGAGACGTGGCCTCCACTCAAGAACCGCTTTACTCCAGCGGTCGTCGGTTCTACGACAGACGTGGCCGGGCCACTGCCACTTCAGTTTACAACAGCGATAGACTATGTCTATCACTTTGGTTCTTTGCCGGATAATCTCGTTCCGGACTCTGTCCCTTAACGAGATACCCAGCATTGAACGCTCCATTGCTCGCTGAGCGACATGTAGTCGGTGGGCTAGCCCGACTGTCATGTTCCACGTCTCGGATCCGTATGTCATTAGTCATTACGAGTAGGACACACTGGTTATAAACCCTGGTTTTCAGGCACTGCGGTAGTGGCGACGAGAAGATGTGACGCAACTTCCCAAATGCTGCCCAGCCCAGCTGCACTCTTCTGGAAATCTCCCGCTCGAAACTGTCCCTACCCAACTGCAATACTTGGCCCAGGTAGACGTATTCCTGGACAGTTTCGAGCGTCTCTCCATTGATCGCAATCGGCACCGGGACCACAAGTTCATTGAACATGACCTTAGTCTTGTCCAACTTCATCCGGAGACCGACCGACCGTGAGGCAGCGTTCAAACTGTGCAGCATTTGCTGCAGATCCTGCAGCGACTCCGCCATTAAGACAATGTCATCAGCGAAGCGAAGGTGCGTGAGGTATCTGCCATTGACATTGAGACCCATCCCAGTCCAATCCAGAGTTTTGAAGAGGTCCTCCAGTGTGTTTGAGAACAGTTTTGGGGAGATAACGTCCCCCTGTCTCACTCCTCTGAGCAACTGTATAGGACTCGTCTTTTGGTTTTGGACTTGAACAGATATCGTTGCCATACTATATAGGCTCTTCAGCACCTACACATATCGCCAATCGACCTGGCATCGCTGCAGTGATTCCAGAACAGCCCAGATCTCGACCGAGTCGAAGGCTTTCTCGTACATCATGGCCATCTGTTCTACTTCCGGGAGGGCGACCAGCGGTCTCAGGGTGGCTTTCTCGTCAACAAGGTTCTGCGTGACAATGTGCTGGAGATTTCGAGTGTCTCAACCCGGGTAGCGTACCTTGTACTGAAACTGACCAATAGATACTCTCTTAAGGTCGTGCAGGTATATGCGACGAGTTGCGTATTGGAACGCCCGGAATTGGACGTAGAAACGCTAGAGGGCAAATGCTGGTCAACTTCCTGGACAAAGAGGGGTTGTTCTGCATGAACACATTCTTTAGGAAGAAGCCCCATAGGAAGTGGACCTGGCATAGCCCAGATGGTGGGACGAAGAATGAGATCGACTTTATCTTAGCGCACAAGAGGTACATATTCAGGGATGTCTCAGTGGTCAACAGGTTCAAAACCGGCAGTGACCACCGACTAGTGAGAGGCATCCTGAGTATTGACTTCAAGGCTGAGAGAAGTCGTCTGACGCGATCCGTTCTTCGCCCAACGAAGCTCCAATCCGTGCACGGCTCTGAAGCGTTCCAGTTGGAACTACGCAATCGCTTCGATGCACTAAAGGCCACGGCAAATGTTGACGAGAACCTGGATGATGTAGTGAGGGTTCTTCGTGAAGTGGGCGGGAAACACTTCAAGGCAGGACGAGGCAGCCGAAAATCTAAGCTCTCAAGCGGAACCCTGGAATTGATGCGGATTCGACGCACAATGTCAGAGGGAGCTTCGTCAGACACCTAACGTCTCAACAAGACCATCCGGAAATCGATGAGACGTGACCTCCGAAACTTTAATGCTTAAATTATTCAAGAGGCTATTGAGCTAAATTGGGAGTCTAAAGTCTTCAATAAAAGAATGGGTCGATCTAGTCTGACGAAGCTGAAAACCTCAGAGGGCAAGACCGTCATCTCAATTCCAGGGATTCTGGCCGAGGTTGAGAGCTTCTACGGCCCTTTATACGCCTCGCATGCCACGAGGCCCCCACCCGATACGAGGGACCCAAGAGATTGGTGCGCCATTTCACGGACGATCTTCCACTCGTGGACGTAGACGAGGTTAGGAGTGCTCTCAGACAATTTAGTAATGGGAAGGCTCCTGGCGAGAACGGAATCACCTCTGAGCTTCTCAGGGCGGGAGGATCTCCGCTCCTGGAGAGGCTCAAGGATTTGTTTAATTCCGTCATAGCCAATGGGACTACTCCGAAGGCGAGGAGTGGGAGCGTAGTGGCCTTATTTTTCAAAAAGGGAGACAAGGCCCTACTGAAGAATTATAGGCCAATCGCGCTCATAAGCCACGTTTACAAGTCGTTTTCGAGGGTGCTAGCAAATCGTCTCGCCTTAAGATTTGACGCCTTCCAGCCGCCGGAGCAGGCCGGATTTCGAAAAGGCTATAGTACCGTAGACCACATTCACACGGTGCGGCAGGTTATACAGAAGTCCCATGAGTATAACCGGCCGCTGTGTCTTGCCTTCGTGGACTACGAGAATGCGAATACATTCCAAAATAGTTATAGTCTGGCTAACGAAAGTAGATACTGGATTTTTTTGCAAACTTTTTATATGACAACACTAAAGTGTTCCTACTATCGGATATTTACCCTACAATTTAGGGTATTTTAAGCAGAAGGTACTTACAAGTACTTGAAGGTATACCTGTTGCTCAGAACCATGCAATTTTGAGATCGCGCCACATAAATTGGCAGTTGGAGGCGTCGCCACAGTCGCGTAATTCAGTGTTACCAGTAAACACGCCAAAACTAGCACTCACTGTGCCATACGGCTCGATACATTATAGGTTTCATTTGTAACGGTCTTTGGTTGCAGAGCTATAAACTCAAATAAAACAAATTAATATATCAAAGTCAAAATATGTTTATTTAAAATAGGCCCTATCACAAGCTCTCTTTGAATGTTATCTTATGATCTAAGTATAAATTAAAAAAACTATTTCAAACATGATTAATAATTAACGGGACTTATCCTTCTTATTATAAAGGGTTTTTAAATTGGCGCGGGTAGATTTTGGCGGCCCGTGGCGGCCATTTTGTGTTGGTGACAATTGTCAAATCTTTTGCTTATTATTCAGTTGCTTATGCCAAATCACCATGGCAAGTTACACGATTGAACATCGCGTACAAATGATAAAACTTTATTATCAAAATAAGTGTTAGTGCAAACGGCCCTTCACAGTCGACTCTTCAGCGTTTGGTTGCCAAATTTGAAACAACCGGTTCGGTATACCGATCAACCCACACCTGTACGTTCGAGAAACGCAAGATCAGCTGAGAACATCGCGGCGGTCCGTCAAAGTGTACAGCAGAACCTGATGCAGTCGATTCCTTGCCGTGCACAAGAACTCGGCCTTTCGCAAACTTCAACTGGGCAAATTTTATGGTCCACATTGAACCATATGGACCTAGACGACATGTGGTTTCAGCAGGATGGCGCTACGTGCCACACAGCGGACGCCACGATTGACATTCTGCATGAGTGATTTGAGACTAAGGTTATCTCTCGCAGGGGTGATGTGAATTGGCCAGCAAGGTCATGTGATTTATCCCCGCTGGACTTTCTTGTGGGGTTTTTTGAAGTCGCAGGTCTATGCAAATAAACCACAATCCACCGATGCCCTGAAGGCGAACATAACACATGCCATCGCTCGAATTCAGGCGGATCTATGCGGAAAAGTCATTGAAAATTGGACCACTCGGATCCGAGCCACTGTGAGAAGCCGAGGCGGGCATTTGAATGATGTCATCTTCCATATTTATATTGTTTATATTCATACTAGATTTATCTATTTTAATATATAACCAACAATAATCAAATACTGTATGAAAAATGTTCTCCACAACCTTGATATTATGCTGTAAATACCAACATTTTACACCCTGAAATGGCTAAAATAACATGAAACTGATAAGGAGATGCTCAGATAAATAGTGTAACGGTGGCTTAGAATGCCAAGTATTGTGCCATCTCTTGCTGGTCACACACCTCTCGGTGAAGACTTGTGATAATTTCAGGAAGATGAAGATCTGTGGGGCAGCCCTGCTCCTCGTGGCCCTGACGGCTGTGACTGCTGATGACCTCATCAGGTATGATGCCTGTATTCATATAATTATAAGAAATGAAAATCTATTTTGTGTATAAAAATATAAATATAATGTAACGCAAAAGCGCCCAATACCGACCACTGATAGAATTGACTACGTAAATCACTCAAAAGATAAAGAAAATGTTTAAAGTATGTATAGTAATAATATAAAATGTTCTTTATAAAGATTACGATATTTACTTTCATAAAATCACGAAGAAAAATCTATTTGATTTTTTCATACCTAAATCTGATATCTAACTCAAAAGACTTGATTTATACCGAAAGCACCGTTTACCGACCGGCTGACGCCTGACGTTCCTGATTCCGACCACTGAGGTGCCTGATTCCGACCAGCCGTATCTCGCCTGCTAAAATACCTTCTATGCTCACAAAATGAAAGAAATCAAGTCTTATACATAACCCCCTAATAAATATGCTACCTGCTTGTAGATTGCTTATAAATTTTCGTAATTTTAATGTTGTTAACAACGCAAATCGTGCTGCGAATATTTGGTAGGTAAAGTTTATTTGTCGCGGCCTTAACATACAGACCAGCATCAGTACCAAAGTGACGCAGTCCCTCTCCCATTATGAATTTACTTGACTTGATATGTAGGGTAGAGAACATCAATTGCCGTAGACATGAAAACCAGCTCTTTATGATAGTCATGGAATGGAATTGAAACGAGCGCTGCATGACGTAAGCAATTGTGGAACTCTTTTTGAAACATCCAGGTGGCTAACAAATAACACTGTTGTAAGAGCTGCAGGGCCTCAGCTTTATCGCCTTCTCTTCTGCCAAACCGAACAGTCACTCCATACCAAAACTTATTGTTCGCTTTCAAGGCGGGTGTACATAGAATTAAGAACAAAAAGAGTAGTAGTATGGTCATATAGAGCAGGAAAGAGACTAAAATATGGAAATATAACAAACGGGGTTAAGATAGTTTGATGACTGGTCGGTGGTTGAGAGTAGATTCAAAAACGCCGTTCCGGTTCCTACTTTTATATATGGTACTGAATGTTGGGTTTGGAAAAAAGTATCACGGTAGCATAATGCAATACGGATGAGGATCCTAACAAAATATGTACATAATAGAAGATTATATGATAGGGTAAGGCAGTGCGATTCATGAATGATGCCGTGTTAAAGAAGATGGTGAAAATATCAAAAGGAATGTTAAGGTTGTTTAGGCAAATGGAGAAGATGCATGAAAGGTAGGCTACGAAAAAATTTACAAAACCTAGATTGGTTGCGCTGGACGGGGCAGGCCACGTAGAAGTTATGCAGATCTAAATATTATCTTCTCAAAGTGGGTCTCCATAGGGAAAGGAACAGAAGACACATGAGATCTTTATGAGGATCGTTCAAGGTGGCGAACAATAACATATCCCTATTCCGTTAGGGAAGTACAGGGGTATTATATGTGTGTATAATATATGTATGCATTGAACACCTGAAACTAGCACATGCAGACTGATCCATGTACTAAGAAATCAAAGGTTCTTGAGCTGGACGGATACCGGTACATGGTGATTAAATCGTGTCCCGATTCCGACCAATCATATTATTTCGTAATAAAATTAAAAATTTAAACATATCTACATATTTTTAGTACTTATTTACGTTATTGACACTTGACTGTTATAACAATATAGCAAAGAAGTAATAGGCTACTTTCCTAGTTTTAGAAAACTATACCGTATTGTTCCGATTTCTTATAGTAATGCGTGGTCGATTATATTTTTCATTATAAGGCTGTGTTCAGACGTACGCGTTTTCTGCGCGCGCGGATTCAGCGCGCGTCGCGTGTTTTCCCATGAAAATAAACTTTATGTAATTAGCATAGAACCTCAAACTGCTTTAGCGTTTGGGAAAACACGCGACGCGCGCTGAATCCGCGCGCGCAGAAAACGCGCACAAAACGCGCACGTCTGAACACAGCCTTAATTACGTAAAAACTCTATTTAAATTCATATTCTGCAAAGGCCCGCCAAAACACTATTTTTATCAAAATGGCAACGATGTCATTTTTCATTGACGTCATCAGACGGTACAAGGTACCCCGTGACGTCATAGTCAATCAATTTAAAGATGAATTTCTGATAGTTCCGTCAAAACACTATTTTAACCCTTTAAATGGCGCGGTCGATTTTTTATAATGTTTCGTGTATATTGGTTAGGTATTATATGATGTTTTTTTCTATTTCCAAAGTTTGGACAAACTATCAACGTAATTGCACTCACGGAATTCACAGAGCTTCTTTGTTTAGGCTATAACTATGAAACAGTAGGAGCTTGTAATATTAATCTTTGTTTATAATGAGTTTATGGGTCGGTCGCAGAGTTAAACATGATATCCAAACAACCGCTGCGCGACTTACATAATCCGACCATCTACAAAGTTGCTCACATAATCCCACCATCTACAATGTTGCTCACACCTCATGGACCGCTAACGATTATTATTACACGGAATCCTCGTCAGCATTTTCGATCTACTTCGACCGCCAAAGAACATATTACACGGAATCGTCGTCAGCATTTTTATGTCAGCTCATATTTTTATTCTCACAATTATTCATTCTTGTTCCCACTTCGAGCGGAATCACTAGTGTAGTTTAGAATTAAGATATAGTTTGTAATAAATATTAATTAAGTAAATTGACTTGGTTTTTTTTTGAGTCTTCCTGCTGCGCAGATCGTATTTCGCGGCTACAATTCAGTCATCACAACACTTCAAAGTGGGACCCTTTTTTTTGCTCACTTGGCGGCGCATTTGTTAAAACGGTCGTAATTTATAACAGGGCACTATGGATTTTATTTCATAAACAACTTGCTATTTTATTTATTACTCACCTAAAGTTAAGTGTATATTTGTAATTCTAATTGAAATAAAGGTAAATGTGACTACATTTTACATTAAATAAAACATAGTAATGCGCATAGTTGGAGAAAAAAAAGTATTCCTTGTTTTCGGTCACGTGATATCCATATAATAATTAACAATTTTCAAGATTCGTTTTTAGCATTTAATCTTAATAATTTGGGGTTTTAAACACTTCAGAACTATTTAAAATCTACCAAAGTATGCAGATGGCAAAAATATATCCTATATTTTTCATATAGGAAAGTAGCCTATTATATATGTTTAAAATGACTAAATAGTAAGCATTCAAAACATTCAATGTTAGACGTAATGAAACGTATTGAGAATTAAAAGTCAAAGTTTGGACACTTTTTACAAAAAAACTATCATAGTTAGTATTGATCGGATACAGGTCTTTAAAATAAGAATAGTCTTAAGAGTAAGACAGCTAACATGAAATAATCTCAAAGCTCATCAAACAAATGAAAAATTGCTTTATTCCCAAAGTACGAAAATCCTGTATCCGACCAGAGTGGTCGGTATTCGGAACGTACTCATTTTATAGAGGACCAGATACCGACCACGATTATTTGCTTGATATTTTAAATAAAATACGCAAATATTACTTGCTAATTGATATCGAAGGTGCTTAACAAACCAATAAATGATATGATGTAAAAATACTACGAATTAAGCAAAGTTTTCTTCAAAATAATGCAGATCTTCGTTTACGCCGATTTATGTTTTTTTCGGATCCGATTTCTGAAAATCTGTACCCTTGAGACAATTTCGGTCAAATGAGAGATTTGCTGCTAACGTATCTAAACCAAATTTTGTCATATAATGTAATATAAATTGATGAACTAAATGAGCGCAAATTCATAACATTGACGTGAAATTTATAAGTTTAGGAGGTGAAAAACCATAATGGTCGGATACAGGAGGTCGGTCGGTATACGGCGCTTTTACGTTAAGGATTATAAATTTCCTATATATTAAGATTCTACTTGATTATTAATTTACATGTATTGTATGAGTATCAATGTTAGAATGTTATAAATTAGGCTATATAATTGAATTTATTTATTAACAACAAGTCAATTAAAATTTTATATTCTTTTATGTTGTATGAAATTTATAACAATAATGAGTTTTAAATAAAATGGAACTGAGCTTGAACTGAGATTATTGTATAGTAGCAAGTTGTTTGCTAAACTCAAGTCTTAACACACTTCAGTGCACATTTTCTAATTTAGTTTAGTCACTACAGAGTTTATAATTACATAAGTGCACAATGTACATTTATGTAACAACATTAAACAATGTTTAATCTTAAAAAGGATGACTTGAAACTGGCTACATGCATGTATATTGACAGCCTTTAATCCCTTTTTCGGAGGACAGAACTATGGATGTCTAACATCTCCTTGGTTACTTTGAGCATAATTATAACATACATACCTAGAATTCCTAGGATGTATGCAAAGTTTTGAAGGATATCAATTAAACAAAAGTTGACTACTAGTGCTGGTAAACAATCTGCAATCTGCTTACTCCCCTAAAAGAAGTAATTTTTTTCTCATATTTTGAACGTATAATATTAATTATATATATATATATATAAATATTATAGTGTATTTACAAAGATTTGGTATTGGCAATAATTTTAACAAAAACAATATACAGTAAGGTCAATACGGGGAAGTGTGTCACACTTTTTACAAAGTTTGTTTTGAGTTAAAAAAAGTTCTTTTAGAATAGTTTTCAATTATACTTCATAGAGTACCTAAATGACAATAAGGGTCAATATAGTATGCAAATAATAAGTGTATGTTTTAAAGGTTTATTTCGGAAGGACTATAGTAGACACACTTCCCCAACTGAATGAGGCAAGTGTAACTTAGTCGTTCTCCCACAATAGACAGTTATTTTAAATCAAAAACGACAAATCCTGTACTATAATAATAATTAGACCAATAATTATACTGCTACAGGATATATCTGTTTAATTATTACACTTTTATTTGATATAGAATATGGGGAATAGAATATAATATGTGTCATATATTGTTCAAGTCAGGTGTTAAAAACATTTTGTTTTGCGATGGCGGTTAACCGAAAAAAAAAACAGGTAATCACAAAATATACCTAAACGGCAAAATTTGTCAAAACTACTAATGAAAGTATGTAGAAAATAATGTTTAATGCCAGGGTTTTAAAATCACTTGTAAAAGTAACGTAGTTTAGCCAAAAACTGGAAAAACTTAAAAATAATTTAATATCGGACCCCCGTAGGTTTAACCTTAAATACTTGTTGACGACAATGCCAAACGGCGAAGCCAAATGAATTGAATTAAAAAAAAGTTATATAAAAAAATAAATTAAATGTTACCAATACCTGACATTGGGTAAGTGTAGCATGTAGACACACATACCCCAAATCATGTAGCTACACTTTCCCACTACCTTAATTTTAGGTTAGAATTTTCAAATTGAAATATAGGTATTACTAAATGATAGTGATATAAATTAAATAAATAGCGTGATAAATAGGCAAAATATTAACGAAAACACTTAGCAATAAAAAATAATCACGCCCGTTGAAATTTCTAAGATTTTAAAAGATTCACTGGTCACATGTTAACTACAACTCGTACCAAAAAATGTGACAGATTTCAAAATGGCCACAGGTTGAAAACTCATCGCCACAGACATCTATATTTTAAAACAAAAACTCAAATTGATTTAAATTTTGATAACAGGTGGCGCGTTTCTATTAATTTTGTATATTTATCGAATTATACCATGGTTATGGTTACATTTGCCCCCTAGCTACACTTCCCCGTATTGACCTTAAACAAACTGATTAGTGATCAAGCATTAACTCCATTCATGGTTTATCAGCTGTAAACAAATGACTAGCTACGTGCCTAGTCTTAAAATATTGAACTCACAGCATCTGGGTTACAAAAACATATGAATAAAACATATTTCTAACATTTAGTAGCTGGATTTCAATTTCAGCTTATTTAAAATAAAACAATGGATACATAGGGATGATTTATAAACCTATATGGACAGTTTAACGATGAAGCAAGTCTCTTAAGAATCTTTTGTCACAATTAGCATGTAGCTGCGACTGATGTAGAAGTACATGAAATGAAATGAAATGAAAATCTTTTATTCAACATAAGGATATAAATATCACTTATTGCACGTCACAAAAAAAAACATTTTTCATTAAAATATGTCATTAACATAAAACTTATTCTTAAAATAAATCAATTTAGATTAATCAAACTGAAAACTAATGGCACTTCGTAAAGACAAACTCTGCAAAGAAGAAATGCCAAGAAACTCTGCAGAGAATGTGTACATTAAATTTAATAATACATAATTCATTAGAACATGATCAAAGCTTCACATCCAACAAATAGTGTTTTATAACAAATTTAAGAGAGTCCCAATAAGAACCGGAACGTGAAGCCATGACCACACAAAAATGAAACGTCACAAAACATCATTTATATAGTATTTAACGGTGTAGTAGCCCTTCCCCATCAGCATCGCTTTAGTGCCAACTTTAAATTTGTCTAAAGGTAAGGACTTGATAGACTCTGGAAGTTTGTTATACATTTTTATGCCCAGGCCCATAAACGAATCGTTTATCCTTTTAAGCCTAGAGCCACTATAATACACTTTATTTTTATTGCGTGTGTTACAATTATGCATGTCTCTTACAAGTTTGTAATCATTAATATTTCTTTTAACATAGACCAAGTTGTCATATATATATATATACTGAGAAGCCACAGTCAGAACATTTATTGTCTTAAACATATCTCTTAAAGACTCACGAGGGCCCATACGGTAGATCGAGCAAATGGCTCTCTTCTGCAGCACAAATACTGAATTAATATCAACAGAATTGCCCCACAAAAGAAGCCCGTATGAAAATAACCAAAATACACAAGTCTTGCTGTGTCCACGTCAGTCAGGTGTCTAATTTTTTTTACGGCGTAGGCAGCAGAACTTAGCCCTTTCGCCAGACCACCGTTGTGCTCACTAAACTTTAATTTTGAGTCCATTGTGAGTCCAACTCCAAGAGCCCACTCCAAGAACGTAGTGGACCCCACAATATCTAAAGCCACATTATTAATTACGATGCTAGTAATTGAACTCCTAACATTAGGCAAAGTAAACCTTACACATTTAGTCTTATTACAATTAAAAGCAAGATTGTTTATTCTAAACCATTGCTCCACCTCTGAAATCACATTACATATCCTTTCTGTTTCGTCTTTTCTTCTACTAACTTTAAATAATATTGAAGTGTCATCCGCAAACAACACCATGTGGCAACGGCCCAGACTTAAACCTATACCGTAATGTTTAAGCTTCATGATCAGAGTTTTGTGGTGCACGCAGTCGAACGCCTTAAAAAGATCGCAAAAGATACCCAGAGTATCCATTGCTTCCTCCCAGGACTCAAATATATATTTCATAAGATCAACCTCAGCATCTGTTGTTGATCGACCCTTTGTAAAACCAAATTGTTGCTTGTTGAAAATATTAGAACTATTAAAATATACTAGTAATTGATTTAAAATAAGTTTCTCAAATATTTTGCTAAAAGCTGGTAGTATTGAGATCAATTTAGACGATAGTTAGCAGGGTCCGCAAATTCTTCCATTATTTAAATCTGGTAGTACCACTGTACTACCAGATTTAAATAATGGAAGAATTTTACCGTATTTCATCTGATCAGGAAACTCCCCGCACCTAATACATTGATTAAAAATAATGCTCAACTCAGGTGCAATCAGGTCTATACAATGGCTGAATAAACCTTAACCGAATGGCCCCACAAATCACGTTTTCTTTTTTTGGAGCAATTTAAAACTTTTGATAATATCTAGAGTGCTGATTTCTCTAAATCTAAAACAACTATCACATCTTGGCACATTTTTTTCTATTATACATCTAGCACTCTCTGAACATGATCTTAGTGGCTCAGTTATTGAGATAGGTGTTTTGAAAAAAAAATTCTGAAACACATTAGATATCTTCTGATTGTCTGTAATGACCTTATTATTTACTATAAGTTTGGGTTCTTTTATGTAAGAGACATCCCTTCCAGTTTCAAATTTAATTGTTTTCCAAGTTTCCTTGACAACATTTGTGGCATTTTTTATCTTGCTTTGTATGTGCAATTTTTTGGCCTGAGCACAAACCTTTTTGAATACTTTTGAATAATTACTTATGGAATTTTTGAATTCAGGCCTATGATTAAAAGATCTTTCTTTATATAATTCTTATAGCCGCTGTCTACTTATTTTTATACCCCCAGTGGCCCAATCACAAAAATTCCTCCTACCGGTTATGTTATAACTCTTTATGTAAATATTTTTTTATATTCAGAATCAATAATACTGAAAAATTAGCTATACATATTATTTGGAGCATTGGTTTTCAATTGCATAGGGAACATATCCGTCTCAAAATGTTTTCCCTGAAACCACTCAAACGGGCTTCCGTGACAGGAATACAGGTAACATTCCTGGGCTGGAAACCGCGGTGACCCTTAAACTTCACCAACTGACCATGATGATCAGATCTAATATCAGTTATAAGTTCAGTATAGGATAAAGTAAAATTTGAAAAACCTATCTCTAAATCCTGAGATAATTTCTAGGTATAAGTTCCTTAATATTACCCCTGCAACATAGAGAAGAGGTATGTTACATTCTGTACAGTTTTTGCTTTGACTCTATTCAACTGACTGTGTTCAATGTTATTTTGGTTATGTACATAATTGCGTATTTGTATGATTGTCAAGGACCCACAATTTGCTAATTAATTTGTCATTGCATGTTCACATTGTACAATGAAATTTAGATTTGCTCATGCCATCCTGTAGTGCAGGATGTGTGTCAACTGCAATTTTTTTATCATTGACTATATAAGTCCCATGATAGCTGGGCTGGCCTTTATACGAATCTGTCATAAAAGATGACTAAGGGTCAATGCATCTATTGGGTAATGGGCAAGCAACTTGTCACCATTGTTCTTTAGCAAGATAACAATAGTGTTGGTAAAGGTAATTTATATCCAAGTTTCTGTCAATCCCAAAAGAAGATGATGGAAGTGAATGTAAATTGTTATCTCTTGTGTCTTTCCCAGGATCCCGCTGCGGCGCATGCAGACCATCCGGTCGGCGCTGCGTGATGTGGGAACCAACGTACAGACCCTCGAGGTGAAGTACCGCGGCCAGGCCGAGGGGACCACGCCGGAGCCCCTGCATAATTATATGGACGTAAGTACACCTACACTGCACTTATCGCCATTAAGTCGTAAGCCAAATGCACCAATTCACAAGGAAAATTGTTCTGTTTTCAAATAGCCATTCCTTCAACTACAAAACCAGCTAAGGCGTATTTAATTTGCATGTTTTAAGTACCCGTAACAACCAAGTCTGTATGAAGAGGCGTATGGAAGTAAAGAGAATTTTCAGGATCTAGACAAATGGATTTTAGGGATCTTTTCGGTATGTTACGTGCGTGATGTGTATGTATCAGATATTATTTTATTATCTATTCATGGTTCACACTGAACTTCTGACAACCCCAAAAGGATTTACGTCTTCATGACTTATGTTGACAGTGGAGACTAAATACAGGTGGCGTGAATCCGCACTGTATAAGGCGATAAGCAGGCGTCGGCAGATAACCCTTGTATCTCTTGTCTCAGACGAGAGGTCCGCGCCCTCCCACTCCGCTTAGCCCAACAGTTCTCCATCTAAACATTCACTTGAGGTGTATGACGCACTATCATACCTAATACATATCTCTATTGAGGGTGACTTTTGAACAACCCATTACCGTCTATTTTATAGAGTAATGTAGTGTAAGAGGTAAAATAGCGGTAAAATATCACCCACTCGTTGTTTTTAGAACTTTTAATATGTACATACGCTTCACTATTTTTTAAGCCGAAGCGTGCGTTTTTTGTTGTTACGTTGCGCTGACTGTGTCGCTTTGTCCACAGGCGGAGTACTACGGCGAGATCTCGATCGGTACCCCGCCGCAGCCGTTCCGCGTGCTGTTCGACACGGGCTCCTCAAGCCTGTGGGTACCTTCTCGCAAATGCCCCCTGATCAACATTGCGTGCATGATACACCAGCGCTATGACTCGGCCGCCTCCTCCTCATACCGCGCTAACGGCACCAAATTTGACATCGGGTACGGCTCAGGCAGTCTTTCGGGCTTCCTGTCTGCCGACACAGTGACCGTTGCGGGTCTGGCGGTGCGCGACCAGACATTCGCAGAGGCTCTCTCTGAGCCGGCGCTGGCGTTCGTGACGGCCAAGTTCGACGGCATCCTGGGCATGGCTTTCTCCTCCATCAGCGTGGACGGCGCGGTGCCCGTCTTTGACAACATGGTGGCGCAGGGGCTGGTGGCGAAGCCAGTCTTCTCCTTCTACCTGGACCGCAACACGGACGACTCCTCCGGCGGAGAATTGTTCTTGGGCGGCTCCGACCCCGCGCACTACGAGGGCGACATGACGTACGTGCCGCTAACCAAGCAGACCTACTGGCAGGTGAACATGGACGGCGTGTCGGTGGGCGACCTGACGCTTTGCAAGGGCGGGTGCGCTGCTATCCTGGACACGGGCACCTCGCTCTTCATGGGGCCCTCCGCCGAGATCACCAAGCTGCAGAAGGCCATCGGGGCCACGCCCAACACGAACGGCGAGTACACGGTGGACTGCAACCGCCTAGATGACCTGCCCACAGTGGTGGTGCAGCTGGGCGGCGCCAAGTGGCCGTTGACCCCTAACGACTACGTGCTGCGCGTGTCGTCTTCCGGCAAGCAAGTGTGCCTTTCTGGCTTCATGGACCTGGACATGCTTGGTGTTCCGCCCTGGATCTTGGGAGACGTGTTCATCGGCAGGTACTACACGGAGTTCGACGTCGGCAACAAGCGCATTGGATTGGCTCGTGCTAAGTAAGCGAGCCGAGGGGATCCCCCCTTATACAAATAAACGTTTTTAATCATACCAGCCCACTCGTTTCTGTGATATCCACTTACTATTTGTCATGCTAAAACAAGCACTCTCACGCACATGCGAGTTAAACTAAGTTTCATCATATTTAATTATCTGAGTATGCAGATCTAATGTGACACAGTGTGTGTCGAATGCGTGTGAAAAGGTCAGAAATTATGTGTTAACAGGAAGTCAGTTATGGTCCAAAAACATTTCCAGTTAGGATCTCCTCTAAAACGTGAGATTCTATGTGGTCTACTAGAATTTTATGATCAAAGTAAATGTGTATGAGAATATTTTTTCTTGACTACGAGTTTCACTGTTATTGCAATTCCTACTCCGTTTATTTGACTTGACGATAGATATATATATGTACATTTCTGATAATACTGATTTTACAAAAGTTATCCGCCGTCAAGTAGGCCAGAATTATTGAGTTGCGTGACATTAGAAGACACGTCCATTGTACTTGCCTCTTAGTCATTAGGGTTAGAAAATGAAACAAAATCTCCTTTTTTAAACTTTACTACTTTTCATTCAGAATAAATTGAAATGTGTAAAAGTTAAAGTAGACGTAGCCAAGTTTTAATCTGCAACCAGCTTTTATGGAAACAGAAAGTGAGCCTTTCAAATCCAACTCAGGCTATTAGCCTGGCGAACACCTGCGCAGGTGTATGATGCTTCCCCTTTTCCTGTAGGACACTGGATCCTACAACCCCATCGCACTTCTCAGATACTGACATCTGTATTGATTGGTTTTACTTATAATTGATTTTTATATTGTGACAAGCTCACACTGTAAGACTAGTAGTGTCATGTGAATGTAGTAAATAAATAATTGGTTATTATGGTTAAGAATTACTCCACAAGTTAATACCAGCACGCATCTTTTAGAATCAAACAAGATCTTTTATTTTAAGGATATTATTCAAAAATCATCTGTCACACTGAGTACTGACTATCGTCAACACGTGGGTTTGAAAAGGCCATAGAATTACTACCTTTGCAATTGCGGAAATGGAAACCTGAACCTCTGACTACCCCACAAGGGTTAATGGTAGTGAACGCGTTTGTCTTTTATTTTTTAAACTGAAAAAGGGAGGCTGTGATACTAAATTATGGATATGAATTATGTGTTTGTGATGAAAGGGAACAGAGCCTTACCACAACCACTTAAAAACGATACTGTATTAATCTTACATTCAGTCCTTTTCTCACTAACAGCAATAAGCCACTTAAACAAATGTATGATTAAGACAATAATGCATCAAGTGACCGTGGCAAGGTCCATCATTACTCACCATTTAGAAATGGAAATAAAACCATAAAATAATCCAACACTGTATCAAGATTTATTGAAAAATCCGTCATACACAGCGTCAGACGCTTGTCTTAACCTAGGCGCGTCTATTTGTCATCGTCCTTGAAGACCATGGTGCGATGGCACTTGCCGCAGTAGTGGCGGTCCTCCATCACGGCCATGAACACGCCGGCGCCGCACTGTTCGCTGGTGCACTCGCGCCTCAGACGGTGGATCTTGCCGTTGTCGTCAACCTGCCCGCCATTACACCAATATGTTATTACTAATTATAATGCACCACTTTCTTTACTTATTTCTGGGTGCACAGAATCTCAAAAAAAAAATGGACAGGGAGACATCTTTAAGAATATACACAGAAGTGTAAAATACATTTTCTCATTTTACTTTACTTCTAGTTATTATGTTGCTTTTAACTCCTAGATTGTGTGGTATTATATTTAATTAAAAAACTGCTTAAGTACTCACCTTGTAGTACCTAAGTACAGCGAGTTTGACCTTCTTCTTCTTGTGCTTGATCTTCTTGGGGGTGGAGTAGTTCTTCTTCTTGCGCTTCTTGGCTCCACCGCGCAGCCTCAGCACCAAGTGGAGGGTGGACTCCTTCTGGATGTTGTAGTCAGACAGGGTGCGCCCATCTTCCCGTGACCCCGCCGAGTAAGGCGCCCCGGTGGACACCGTCAGGTTTTAGTCGGTTCGAGTCCGACATAACCCTCTGGCTCCCCAAGGCCAGACGGGTATCCGTAGGGATTTCCTGACGTTATAAAAAAAGTTAGTTGTAGTTGTCTACTAATTGTAACCTACTTTGAATACCTACATAGTACTTAAAAGTATGTGTAATGAAAGTGATTATTTTTTAATAAAGTTTTCGTGTCAAAATAGTAAACATTATGACATTGTTTCCTTTTCCATTTCCTTCTACATTTTTAGCCAAGGGCACAGATAATATAATACTATCAAGGGCCTGCAGCTACACTTAAGTTTAGCCGGCTAAAGATAGAACAAACTAATATTATCACCTCGTTGAGTTAAGCCGGCTAATCTTAAGTTTACGTTCACACCTACCTTTAGCCGTAACATATATATATATATATATATATATATATAACCGTAGCCGTACCTTGCCGTAACGAACCGTAACCTTAGCCGTAAGCCGTAACACGGAAAATAAATAGAGGTGTGAAACTGAAAGTATATATAATATGGAAAAGTTCAGGTAAAGGAATGCAAGCAGCATTCCGAAGCCTGAGCCCGTAAAGAAAAAAAAACACCAAGGAAGAATTGAATATTGCAGAAAATTTGAACAATGCGAATACAATCAATCAATTAATCAGCCTGTACTAGTCCACTGCTGGACGTAGGCCTCCCCAAGGGTACGCCACAAAAGACGATCTTTCGTGGCCCTCATCCAGCCACTACCAGCAACCTTCTTGAGGTCATCGGTCCACCTGGCAGGGGGGCGTCCTACTAGTCCAAGAGCCAGTGAACCCTGGGAGTAACGGTCTTCCTGTAAGGTTCAAAATTTGCATACCTACAATTTATGGCATTCTAAAAGCAATAGCCATGACCTGGCAGGCGTCAGCCCTGCACATCATCAACCCCTGTATTTTTTTTACTGTTAGATAAATTAACTTTTAAAACTTGTTTCTGTAAATTTGAAAATTTTATAGGGTAAAGTTTATTTATTGTTCATCTTAAAAAAAAATTTACAGGCGATTTCAATAAGCAGAAGTACATGACAGGTGAATTAGAAAATGCACAGTTGATAAGGTAAAATAAACTTTATCCTGTATAATTAAAACTTTTATATGCTTTTAAGTAAACGTCTTAGAACAAATATGTACAATGCCAGGCGATTTTGAACAGCATAAGACCTTGCCAGGCGAGGGAACAGCTGCTAAGGGCGCGCGAGTGAGAGGTGTTATATGAACGCAAACTTGTTTCTGTAAATTTGAAAATTTTATAGGAAAAAGTTTATTTATTGTTAATCTTAAAAAAAAATGACAGACGATTTCAATAAGCAGAAGTACATGACAGATGAATTAGAAAATGCACAGTTGATGAGGTAAAATAAACTTTATCCTGTATAATTAAAACTTTCATATGTTTTTAAGTAAACGTCTTAGAATAAATATGTACAATGCCAGGCGGTTTTGAACAGCATAAGACCTTGCCAGGCGAGGGGACAGCTGCTAAGGGCGTGAGAGTGAGAGGTGTTGCGTGAATCAGTGTATCAATCAAATACAGGGGTTGATCACGTGCAGGGCTGACGCCTGCCAGGTCATGGCTATTGCTTTTAGAATACCATAAATTGTAGGTTTGCAAATTTTTAACCTTACAGGGAGACCGTTACTCCCAGGGTTCACTGGCTCTCCAACTATACACTACGTTTGCCGAGACGTGGCCTCCACTCAAGAACCGCTTTACTCCAGCGGTCGTCGGTTCTACGACAGACGTGGCCGGGCCACTGCCACTTCAGTTTACAACAGCGATAGACTATGTCTATCACTTTGGTTCTTTGCCGGATAATCTCGTTCCGGACTCTGTCCCTTAACGAGATACCCAGCATTGAACGCTCCATTGCTCGCTGAGCGACATGTAGTCGGTGGGCTAGCCCGACTGTCATGTTCCACGTCTCGGATCCGTATGTCATTAGTCATTACGAGTAGGACACACTGGTTATAAACCCTGGTTTTCAGGCACTGCGGTAGTGGCGACGAGAAGATGTGACGCAACTTCCCAAATGCTGCCCAGCCCAGCTGCACTCTTCTGGAAATCTCCCGCTCGAAACTGTCCCTACCCAACTGCAATACTTGGCCCAGGTAGACGTATTCCTGGACAGTTTCGAGCGCCTCTCCATTGATCGCAATCGGCACCGGGACCACAAGTTCATTGAACATGACCTTAGTCTTGTCCAAGTTCATCCGGAGACCGACCGACCGTGAGGCAGCGTTCAAACTGTGCAGCATTTGCTGCAGATCCTGCAGCGACTCCGCCATTAAGACAATGTCATCAGCGAAGCGAAGGTGCGTGAGGTATCTGCCATTGACATTGAGACCCATCCCAGTCCAATCCAGAGTTTTGAAGAGGTCCTCCAGTGTGTTTGAGAACAGTTTTGGGGAGATAACGTCCCCCTGTCTCACTCCTCTGAGCAACTGTATAGGACTCGTCTTTTGGTTTTGGACTTGAACAGATATCGTTGCCATACTATATAGGCTCTTCAGCACCTGCACATATCGCCAATCGACCTGGCATCGCTGCAGTGATTCCAGAACAGCCCAGATCTCGACCGAGTCGAAGGCTTTCTCGTACATCATGGCCATCTGTTCTACTTCCGGGAGGGCGACCAGCGGTCTCAGGGTGGCTTTCTCGTCAACAAGGTTCTGCGTGACAATGTGCTGGAGATTTCGAGTGTCTCAACCCGGTTAGCGTACCTTGTACTGAAACTGACCAAGAGATACTCTCTTAAGGTCGTGCAGGTATATGCGACGAGTTGCGTATTGGAACGCCCGGAATTGGACGTAGAAACGCTAGAGGGCAAATGCTGGTCAACTTCCTGGACAAAGAGGGGTTGTTCTGCATGAACACATTCTTTAGGAAGAAGCCCCATAGGAAGTGGACCTGGCATAGCCCAGATGGTGGGACGAAGAATGAGATCGACTTTATCTTAGCGCACAAGAGGTACATATTCAGGGATGTCTCAGTGGTCAACAGGTTCAAAACCGGCAGTGACCACCGACTAGTGAGAGGCATCCTGAGTATTGACTTCAAGGCTGAGAGAAGTCGTCTGACGCGATCCGTTCTTCGCCCAACGAAGCTCCAATCCGTGCACGGCTCTGAAGCGTTCCAGTTGGAACTACGCAATCGCTTCGATGCACTAAAGGCCACGGCAAATGTTGACGAGAACCTGGATGATGTAGTGAGGGTTCTTCGTGAAGTGGGCGGGAAACACTTCAAGGCAGGACGAGGCAGCCGAAAATCTAAGCTCTCAAGCGGAACCCTGGAATTGATGCGGATTTGACGCACAATGTCAGAGGGAGCTTCGTCAGACACCTAACGTCTCAACAAGACCATCCGGAAATCGATGAGACGTGACCTCCGAAACTTTAATGCTTAAATTATTCAAGAGGCTATTGAGCTAAATTGGGGGTCTAAAGTCTTCAATAAAAGAATGGGTCGATCTAGTCTGACGAAGCTGAAAACCTCAGAGGGCAAGACCGTCATCTCAATTCCAGGGATTCTGGCCGAGGTTGAGAGCTTCTACGGCCCTTTATACGCCTCGCATGCCACGAGTCCCCCACCCGATACGAGGGACCCAAGAGATTGGTGCGCCATTTCACGGACGATCTTCCACTCGTGGACGTAGACGAGGTTAGGAGTGCTCTCAGACAATTTTGTAATGGATAGGCTCCTGGCGAGAACGGAATCACCTCTGAGCTTCTCAGGGCGGGAGGATCTCCGCTCCTGGAGAGGCTCAAGGATTTGTTTAATTCCGTCATAGCCAATGGGACTACTCCGAAGGCGAGGAGTGGGAGCGTAGTGGCCTTATTTTTCAAAAAGGGAGACAAGGCCCTACTGAAGAATTATAGGCCAATCGCGCTCATAAGCCACGTTTACAAGTCGTTTTCGAGGGTGCTAGCAAATCGTCTCGCCTTAAGATTTGACGCCTTCCAGCCGCCGGAGCAGGCCGGATTTCGAAAAGGCTATAGTACCGTAGACCACATTCACACGGTGCGGCAGGTTATACAGAAGTCCCATGAGTATAACCGGCCGCTGTGTCTTGCCTTCGTGGACTACGAGAATGCGAATACATTCCAAAATAGTTATAGTCTGGCTAACGAAAGTAGATACTGGATTTTTTTGCAAACTTTTTATATGACAACACTAAAGTGTTCCTACTATCGGATATTATTTTTTGATTTGATTTGATTTGATTTGATTTACCCTACAATTTAGGGTATTTTAAGCAGAAGGTACTTACAAGTACTTGAAGGTATACCTGTCATTGCCAATATAAACTACTCAGAACCATGCAATTTAGAGATCGCGCCACATAAATTGGCAGTTGGAGGCGTCGCCACAGTCGCGTAATTCAGTGTTACCAGTAAACACGCCAAAACTAGCACTCACTGTGCCATACGGCTCGATACATTATAGGTTTCATTTGTAACGGTCTTTGGTTGCAGAGCTATAAACTCAAATAAAACAAATTAATATATCAAAGTCAAAATATGTTTATTTAAAATAGGCCCTATCACAAGCTCTCTTTGAATGTTATCTTATGATCTAAGTATAAAACTATTTCAAACATGATTAATAATTAACGGGACTTATCCTTCTTATTATAAAGGGTTTTTAAATTGGCGCGGGTAGATTTTGGCGGCCCGTGGCGGCCATTTTGTGTTGGTGACAATTGTCAAATCTTTTGCTTATTATTCAGTTGCTTATGCCAAATCACCATGGCAAGTTACACGATTGAACAGCG
Source organism: Leucoptera coffeella (assembly GCA_030578115.1). Lineage (NCBI taxonomy): Eukaryota > Metazoa > Arthropoda > Insecta > Lepidoptera > Lyonetiidae > Leucoptera > Leucoptera coffeella. Next base: position 53,132 of record JAMBLF010001319.1, read on the forward strand.
CGTACAAATGATAAAACTTTATTATCAAAATAAGTGTTAGTGCAAACGGCCCTTCACAGTCGACTCTTCAGCGTTTGGTTGCCAAATTTGAAACAACCGGTTCGGTATACCGATCAACCCACACCTGTACGTTCGAGAAACGCAAGATCAGCTGAGAACATCGCGGCGGTCCATCAAAGTGTACAGCAGAACCTGATGCAGTCGATTCCTTGCCGTGCACAAGAACTCGGCCTTTCGCAAACTTCAACTGGGCAAATTTTATGGCCCACATTGAACCATATGGACCTAGACGACATGTGGTTTCAGCAGGATGGCGCTACGTGCCACACAGCGGACGCCACGATTGACATTCTGCATGAGTGATTTGAGACTAAGGTTATCTCTCGCAGGGGTGATGTGAATTTGCCAGCAAGGTCATGTGATTTATCCCCGCTGGACTTTCTTGTGGGGTTTTTTGAAGTCGCAGGTCTATGCAAATAAACCACAATCCACCGATGCCCTGAAGGCGAACATAACACATGCCATCGCTCGAATTCAGGCGGATCTATGCGGAAAAGTCATTGAAAATTGGACCACTCGGATCCGTGCCACTGTGAGAAGCCGAGGCGGGCATTTGAATGATGTCATCTTCCATATTTATATTGTTTATATTCATACTAGATTTATCTATTTTAATATATAACCAACAATAATCAAATACTGTATGAAAAATGTTCTCCACAACCTTGATATTATGCTGTAAATACCAACATTTTACACCCTGAAATGGCTAAAATAACATGAAACTGATAAGGAGATGCTCAGATAAATAGTGTAGCTGTGGCTTAGAATGCCAAGTATTGTGCCATCTCTTGCTGGTCACACACCTCTCGGTGAAGACTTGTGATAATTTCAGGAAGATGAAGATCTGTGGGGCAGCCCTGCTCCTCGTGGCCCTGACGGCTGTGACTGCTGATGACCTCATCAGGTATGATGCCTGTATTCATATAATTATAAGAAATGAAAATCTATTTTGTGTATAAAAATATAAATACAGGGTGAAATTTTCATCACTGGCAAAACTTCAAGGGTAGATTATATGATCAAAATTATGTGGCCTGGCGTAATTACTTTAGTACCCTCCAGTACAAAAATATGGAGAAAAGCCTCCTCAAAGTTTGGGAGCCAATTCAGAATACATGGACTCCCTACATTATTTCATTCATAAGTTCTCATCCAATTAAACATCTTTCAACACCCAAAACAAAAAACTATCAACAACAAAACCAAGAACTATCAACAACAAAATATCCAAGTAAAAATCTAATTTTTTTTACTAAACTCTATTTCTGTTGTACCCAATGCCGTTCTAGGGTTCGAAGAAAAGTCGTCATTAATCATCACTACGGCTTACCTGCTGTTTAATCCACAAGAACAATAAAAGTTGGTTGAACATTACATGCCACCAATGAAAATTATCAAAACACATCGATTTCATCACAGATACATTGTACATGATGCTAAAAACAATTCCATTTTACTAGTTCTTCGATCTTTGTTCATTTTAATCCATATCGATAGTTATTATAACTAATAACAAATAATTTCATAACTTTTTATCGTTTTAATCGTTCGTTCGTTGAAATTTTTGACAGATACATAAACAATTGAACATAGAGTAATTTTTTTACTTTTTAATTTAATGGCCTGGTTACATGTCTTAAAAAGTACATGATATTATTAGTGATAAAATAGTACATAAGTAAAATAAACAATTTTATTATTCTTGAATTACTTTTCATTGTTTATTCTTCATCTCATGTATATTTATTAATTTTCTCATATAAAATATTTAAATATTTATGCTCGTAGTAAGTAGAAAGTATGAAATGTAATACACTTCAGCCTGGCTGTATGACGCGAACTTTACTTTTTCTTTACTTTATCTGTGGCTAATTTATTTATTTGACTAATATGTTTGTCGTCATTTTAACAATGCTATGGAAAAACATCATTTTGTCTTGTCAGTCTGTTTGTTTCTTAAGATTTGGCTGTATGGCTTATGCACTTTGTGTGTAAATAAAAAAAACACAATGCTATGGCGGTTAAAAGTATTTTTGTTTGTTTGCCGTCTGAATTTATAATTTTATGTTAAATTGCTATTTCATAGTACAATAATCGTGGATGATGTTTATTAATGATGTGAAAGTAAAACATGGTTTAGTTATGTGAATGAAAATTCATACTTTAGTGGAAATGAAATTAATTATTGAAGTGGTTTCGAGGTTATAATTATCGTAATAAAACAGAAATTTGGAATCAAATGTATTAAAGAACTTATCAAAGCGTAACCTAAGGGAGATTAATTAGTAACCAGCATTGAGTAATGACGCGATTAAGTTAAGTACAATCCATAACCGGCTAATGTTCATGTTGTGTTATTGTGTGCAGTGATGATTATTTGGATTAAAAGAATAGTGCGTAACATTGTCGGAATTAATGTTTAAAGAAAACCACTTGAGTATGTTCTATTGGCTTCCTGACCTGTGAAAACACTGTCTCAATAATGAAAAAGGTTTCATTCAAGATGCTATCCTGGTCCACAAACGCAAGAGTACCATAGATAATTACATAGAATGTAAACTTACAATTTATGAATGAGCATGACCTTGGTAAGTAGTACGTTAATAGGGTACCCATATGTTATGAAAAATTTAAAATACAAATTGAAAAAAATGTCCAAAATTTCCAAAAAATTCCTCCTCTTTTTAGTATGAAAATGGGTTCTATAGGTGCTACTAATAGCCAGGTTAAAATATTGCCAGTGATGAATCTGTCACCCTGTATAATGTAACGCAAAAGCGCCCAATACCGACCACTGATAGAATTGACTACGTAAATCACTCAAAAGATAAAGAAAATGTTTAAAGTATAATAATATAAAACGTTCTTTATAAAGATTACGATATTTACTTTCATAAAATCACGATGAAAAATCTATTTGATTTTTTCATACCTAAATCTGATATCTAACTCAAAAGACTTGATTTATACCGAAAGCACCGTTTACCGACCGGCTGACGCCTGACGTTCCTGATTCCGACCACTGAGGTGCCTGATTCCGACCAGCCGTATCTCGCCTACTAAAATACCTTCTATGCTCAAAAAATGAAAGAAATCAAGTCTTATACATAACCCCCTAATAAATATGCTACCTGCTTGTAGATTGCTTATAAATTTTCGTAATTTTAATGTTGTTAACAACGCAAATCGTGCTGCGAATATTTGGTAGGTAAAGATTATTTGTCGCGGCCTTAACATACAGACCAGCATCAGTACCAAAGTGACGCAGTCCCTCTCCCATTATGAATTTACTTGACTTGATATGTAGGGTGGAGAACATCAATTGCCGTAGACATGAAAACCAGCTCTTTATGATAGTCATGGAATGGAATTGAAACGAGCGCTGCATGACGTAAGCAATTGTGGAACTCTTTTTGAAACATCCAGGTGGCTAACAAATAACACTGTTGTAAGAGCTGCAGGGCCTCAGCTTTATCGCCTTCTCTTCTGCCAAACCGAACAGTCACTCCATACCAAAACTTATTGTTCGCTTTCAAGGCGGGTGTACATAGAATTAAGAACAAAAGAGTAGGTATGGTCATATAGAGCAGGAAAGAGACTAAAATATGAAAATATAACAAACGGGGTTAAGATAGTTTGATGACTGGTCGGTGGTTGAGAGTAGATTCAAAAACGCCGTTCCGGTTCCTACTTTTATATATGGTACTGAATGTTGGGTTTGGAAAAAAGTATCACGGTAGCATAATGCAATACGGATGAGGATCCTAACAAAATATGTACATAATAGAAGATTATATGATAGGGTAAGGCAGTGCGATTCATGAATGATGCCGTGTTAAAGAAGATGGTGAAAATATCAAAAGGAATGTTAAGGTTGTTTAGGCAAATGGAGAAGATGCATGAAAGGTAGGCTACGAAAAAATTTACAAAACCTAGATTGGTTGCGCTGGACGGGGCAGGCCACGTAGAAGTTATGCAGATCTAAATATTATCTTCTCAAAGTGGGTCTCCATAGGGAAAGGAACAGAAGACACATGAGATCTTTATGAGGATCGTTCAAGGTGGCGAACAATAACATATCCCTATTCCGTTAGGGAAGTACAGGGGTATTATATGTGTGTATAATATATGTATGCATTGAACACCTGAAACTAGCACATGCAGACTGATCCATGTACTAAGAAATCAAAGGTTCTTGAGCTGGACGGATACCGGTACATGGTGATTAAATCGTGTCCCGATTCCGACCAATCATATTATTTCGTAATAAAATTAAAAATTTAAACATATCTACATATTTTTAGTACTTATTTACGTTATTGACACTTGACTGTTATAACAATATAGCAAAGAAGTAATAGGCTACTTTCCTAGTTTTAGAAAACTATACCGTATTGTTCCGATTTCTTATAGTAATGCGTGGTCGATTATATTTTTCATTATAAGGCTGTGTTCAGACGTACGCGTTTTCTGCGCGCGCGGATTCAGCGCGCGTCGCGTGTTTTCCCATGAAAATAAACTTTATGTAATTAGCATAGAACCTCAAACTGCTTTAGCGTTTGGGAAAACACGCGACGCGCGCTGAATCCGCGCGCGCAGAAAACGCGCACAAAACGCGCACGTCTGAACACAGCCTTAATTACGTAAAACTCTATTTAAATTCATATTCTGCAAAGGCCCGCCAAAACACTATTTTTATCAAAATGGCAACGATGTCATTTTTCATTGACGTCATCAGACGGTACAAGGTACCCCGTGACGTCATAGTCAATCAATTTAAAGATGAATTTCTGATAGTTCCGTCAAAACACTATTTTAACCCTTTAAATGGCGCGGTCGATTTTTTATAATGTTTCGTGTATATTGGTTAGGTATTATATGATGTTTTTTTCTATTTCCAAAGTTTGGACAAACTATCAACGTAATTGCACTCACGGAATTCACAGAGCTTCTTTGTTTAGGCTATAACTATGAAACAGTAGGAGCTTGTAATATTAATCTTTGTTTATAATGAGTTTATGGGTCGGTCGCAGAGTTAAACATGATATCCAAACAACCACTGCGCGACTTACATAATCCGACCATCTACAAAGTTGCTCACATAATCCCACCATCTACAATGTTGCTCACACCTCATGGACCGCTAACGATTATTATTACACGGAATCCTCGTCAGCATTTTCGATCTACTTCGACCGCCAAAGAACATATTACACGGAATCGTCGTCAGCATTTTTATGTCAGCTCATATTTTTATTCTCACAATTATTCATTCTTGTTCCCACTTCGAGCGGAATCACTAGTGTAGTTTAGAATTAAGATATAGTTTGTAATAAATATTAATTAAGTAAATTGACTTGGTTTTTTTTTTTGAGTCTTCCTGCTGCGCAGATCGTATTTCGCGGCTACAATTCAGTCATCACAACACTTCAAAGTGGGACCCTTTTTTTGCTCACTTGGCGGCGCATTTGTTAAAACGGTCGTAATTTATAATAGGGCACTATGGATTTTATTTCATAAACAACTTGCTATTTTATTTATTACTCACCTAAAGTTAAGTGTATATTTGTAATTCTAATTGAAATAAAGGTAAATGTGACTACATTTTACATTAAATAAAACATAGTAATGCGCATAGTTGGAGAAAAAAAAGTATTCCTTGTTTTCGGTCACGTGATATCCATATAATAATTAACAATTTTCAAGATTCGTTTTTAGCATTTAATCTTAATAATTTGGGGTTTTAAACACTTCAGAACTATTTAAAATCTACCAAAGTATGCAGATGGCAAAAATATATCCTATATTTTTCATATAGGAAAGTAGCCTATTATATATGTTTAAAATGACTAAATAGTAAGCATTCAAAACATTCAATGTTAGACGTAATGAAACGTATTGAGAATTAAAAGTCAAAGTTTGGACACTTTTTACAAAAAAACTATCATAGTTAGTATTGATCGGATACAGGTCTTTAAAATAAGAATAGTCTTAAGAGTAAGACAGCTAACATGAAATAATCTCAAAGCTCATCAAACAAATGAAAAATTGCTTTATTCCCAAAGTACGAAAATCCTGTATCCGACCAGAGTGGTCGGTATTCGGAACGTACTCATTTTATAGAGGACCAGATACCGACCACGATTATTTGCTTGATATTTTAAATAAAATACGCAAATATTACTTGCTAATTGATATCGAAGGTGCTTAACAAACCAATAAATGATATGATGTAAAAATACTACGAATTAAGCAAAGTTTTCTTCAAAATAATGCAGATCTTCGTTTACGCCGATTTATGTTTTTTTCGGATCCGATTTCTGAAAATCTGTACCCTTGAGACAATTTCGGTCAAATGAGAGATTTGCTGCTAACGTATCTAAACCAAATTTTGTCATATAATGTAATATAAATTGATGAACTAAATGAGCGCAAATTCATAACATTGACGTGAAATTTATAAGTTTAGGAGGTGAAAAACCATAATGGTCGGATACAGGAGGTCGGTCGGTATACGGCGCTTTTACGTTAAGGATTATAAATTTCCTATATATTAAGATTCTACTTGATTATTAATTTACATGTATTGTATGAGTATCAATGTTAGAATGTTATAAATTAGGCTATATAATTGAATTTATTTATTAACAACAAGTCAATTAAAATTTTATATTCTTTTATGTTGTATGAAATTTATAACAATAATGAGTTTTAAATAAAATGGAACTGAGCTTGAACTGAGATTATTGTATAGTAGCAAGTTGTTTGCTAAACTCAAGTCTTAACACACTTCAGTGCACATTTTCTAATTTAGTTTAGTCACTACAGAGTTTATAATTACATAAGTGCACAATGTACATTTATGTAACAACATTAAACAATGTTTAATCTTAAAAAGGATGACTTGAAACTGGCTACATGCATGTATATTGACAGCCTTTAATCCCTTTTTCGGAGGACAGAACTATGGATGTCTAACATCTCCTTGGTTACTTTGAGCATAATTATAACATACATACCTAGAATTCCTAGGATGTATGCAAAGTTTTGAAGGATATCAATTAAACAAAAGTTGACTACTAGTGCTGGTAAACAATCTGCAATCTGCTTACTCCCCTAAAAGAAGTAATTTTTTTCTCATATTTTGAACGTATAATATTAATTATATATATATATATATAAATATTATAGTGTATTTACAAAGATTTGGTATTGGCAATAATTTTAACAAAAACAATATACAGTAAGGTCAATACGGGGAAGTGTGTCACACTTTTTACAAAGTTTGTTTTGAGTTAAAACAAGTTCTTTTAGAATAGTTTTCAATTATACTTCATAGAGTACCTAAATGACAATAAGGGTCAATATAGTATGCAAATAATATGTGTATGTTTTAAAGGTTTATTTCGGAAGGACTATAGTAGACACACTTCCCCAACTGAATGAGGCAAGTGTAACTTAGTCGTTCTCCCACAATAGACAGTTATTTTAAATCAAAAACGACAAATCCTGTACTATAATAATAATTAGACCAATAATTATACTGCTACAGGATATATCTGTTTAATTATTACACTTTTATTTGATATAGAATATGGGGAATAGAATATAATATGTGTCATATATTGTTCAAGTCAGGTGTTAAAAACATTTTGTTTTGCGATGGCGGTTAACCGAAAAAAAAACAGGTAATCACAAAATATACCTAAACGGCAAAATATTGGTCAAAACTACTAATGAAAGTATGTAGAAAATAATGTTTAATGCCAGGGTTTTAAAATCACTTGTAAAAGTAACGTAGTTTAGCCAAAAACTGGAAAAACTTAAAAATAATTTAATATCGGACCCCCGTAGGTTTAACCTTAAATTCTTGTTGACGACAATGCCAAACGGCGAAGCCAAATGAATTGAATTAAAAAAAAGTTATATAATAAAATAAATTAAATGTTACCAATACCTGACATTGGGTAAGTGTAGCATGTAGACACACATACCCCAAATCATGTAGCTACACTTTCCCACTACCTTAATTTTAGGTTAGAATTTTCAAATTGAAATATAGGTATTACTAAATGATAGTGATATAAATTAAAAAAATAGCGTGATAAATAGGCAAAATATTAACGAAAACACTTAGCAATAAAAAATAATCACGCCCGTTGAAATTTCTAAGATTTTAAAAGATTCACTGGTCACATGTTAACTATAACTCGTACCAAAAAATGTGACAGATTTCAAAATGGCCACAGGTTGAAAACTCATCGCCACAGACATCTATATTTTAAAACAAAAACTCAAATTGATTTAAATTTTGATAACAGGTGGCGCGTTTCTATTAATTTTGTATATTTATCGAATTATACCATGGTTATGTTTACATTTGCCCCCTAGCTACACTTCCCCGTATTGACCTTAAACAAACTGATTAGTGATCAAGCATTAACTCCATTCATGGTTTATCAGCTGTAAACAAATGACTAGCTACGTGCCTAGTCTTAAAATATTGAACTCACAGCATCTGGGTTACAAAAACATATGAATAAAACATATTTCTAACATTTAGTAGCTGGATTTCAATTTCAGCTTATTTAAAATAAAACAATGGATACATAGGGATGATTTATAAACCTATATGGACAGTTTAACGATGAAGCAAGTCTCTTAAGAATCTTTTGTCACAATTAGCATGTAGCTGCGACTGATGTAGAAGTACATGAAATGAAATGAAATGAAAATCTTTTATTCAACATAAGGATATAAATATCACTTATTGCACGTCACAAAAAAAAACATTTTTCATTAAAATATGTCATTAACATAAAACTTATTCTTAAAATAAATCAATTTAGATTAATCAAACTGAAAACTAATGGCACTTCGTAAAGACAAACTCTGCAAAGAAGAAATGCCAAGAAACTCTGCAGAGAATGTGTACATTAAATTTAATAATACATAATTCATTAGAACATGATCAAAGCTTCACATCCAACAAATAGTGTTTTATAACAAATTTAAGAGAGTCCCAATAAGAACCGGAACGTGAAGCCATGACCACACAAAAATGAAACGTCACAAAACATCATTTATATAGTATTTAACGGTGTAGTAGCCCTTCCCCATCAGCATCGCTTTAGTGCCAACTTTAAATTTGTCTAAAGGTAAGGACTTGATAGACTCTGGAAGTTTGTTATACATTTTTATGCCCAGGCCCATAAACGAATCGTTTATCCTTTTAAGCCTAGAGCCACTATAATACACTTTATTTTTATTGCGTGTGTTACAATTATGCATGTCTCTTACAAGTTTGTAATCATTAATATTTCTTTTAACATAGACCAAGTTGTCATATATATATATATACTGAGAAGCCACAGTCAGAACATTTATTGTCTTAAACATATCTCTTAAAGACTCACGAGGGCCCATACGGTAGATCGAGCAAATGGCTCTCTTCTGCAGCACAAATACTGAATTAATATCAACAGAATTGCCCCACAAAAGAAGCCCGTATGAAAATAACCAAAATACACAAGTCTTGCTGTGTCCACGTCAGTCAGGTGTCTAATTTTTTTTACGGCGTAGGCAGCAGAACTTAGCCCTTTCGCCAGACCACCGACGTGCTTACTAAACTTTAATTTTGAGTCCATTGTGAGTCCAACTCCAAGAGCCCACTCCAAGAACGTAGTGGACCCCACAATATCTAATGCCACATTATTAATTACGATGCTAGTAATTGAACTCCTAACATTAGGCAAAGTAAACCTTACACATTTAGTCTTATTACAATTAAAAGCAAGATTGTTTATTCTAAACCATTGCTCCACCTCTGAAATCACATTACATATCCTTTCTGTTTCGTCTTTTCTTCTACTAACTTTAAATAATATTGAAGTGTCATCCGCAAACAACACCATGTGGCAACGGCCCAGACTTAAACCTATACCGTAATGTTTAAGCTTCATGATCAGAGTTTTGTGGTGCACGCAGTCGAACGCCTTAAAAAGATCGCAAAAGATACCCAGAGTATCCATTGCTTCCTCCCAGGACTCAAATATATATTTCATAAGATCAACCTCAGCATCTGTTGTTGATCGACCCTTTGTAAAACCAAATTGTTGCTTGTTGAAAATATTAGAACTATTAAAATATACTAGTAATTGATTTAAAATAAGTTTCTCAAATATTTTGCTAAAAGCTGGTAGTATTGAGATCAATTTAGACGATAGTTAGCAGGGTCCGCAAATTCTTCCATTATTTAAATCTGGTAGTACCACTGTACTACCAGATTTAAATAATGGAAGAATTTTACCGTATTTCATCTGATCAGGAAACTCCCCGCACCTAATACATTGATTAAAAATAATGCTCAACTCAGGTGCAATCAGGTCTATACAATGGCTGAATAAACCTTAACCGAATGGCCCCACAAATCACGTTTTCTTTTTTTGGAGCAATTTAAAACTTTTGATAATATCTAGAGTGCTGATTTCTCTAAATCTAAAACAACTATCACATCTTGGCACATTTTTTTCTATTATACATCTAGCACTCTCTGAACATGATCTTAGTGGCTCAGTTATTGAGATAGGTGTTTTGAAACAAAAATTCTGAAACACATTAGATATCTTCTGATTGTCTGTAATGACCTTATTATTTACTATAAGTTTGGGTTCTTTTATGTAAGAGACATCCCTTCCAGTTTCAAATTTAATTGTTTTCCAAGTTTCCTTGACAACATTTGTGGCATTTTTTATCTTGCTTTGTATGTGCAATTTTTTGGCCTGAGCACAAACCTTTTTGAATACTTTTGAATAATTACTTATGGAATTTTTGAATTCAGGCCTATGATTAAAAGATCTTTCTTTATATAATTCTTATAGCCGCTGTCTACTTATTTTTATACCCCCAGTGGCCCAATCACAAAAATTCCTCCTACCGGTTATGTTATAACTCATTATGTAAATATTTTTTTATATTCAGAATCAATAATACTGAAAAATTAGCTATACATATTATTTGGAGCATTGGTTTTCAATTGCATAGGGAACATATCCGTCTCAAAATGTTTTCCCTGAAACCACTCAAACGGGCTTCCGTGACAGGAATACAGGTAACATTCCTGGGCTGGAAACCGCGGTGACCCTTAAACTTCACCAACTGACCATGGTGATCAGATCTAATATCAGTTATAAGTTCAGTATAGGATAAAGTAAAATTTGAAAAACCTATCTCTAAATCCTGAGATAATTTCTAGGTATAAGTTCCTTAATATTACCCCTGCAACATAGAGAAGAGGTATGTTACATTCTGTACAGTTTTTGCTTTGACTCTATTCAACTGACTGTGTTCAATGTTATTTTGGTTATGTACATAATTGCGTATTTGTATGATTGTCAAGGACCCACAATTTGCTAATTAATTTGTCATTGCATGTTCACATTGTACAATGAAATTTAGATTTGCTCATGCCATCCTGTAGTGCAGGATGTGTGTCAACTGCAATTTTTTTATCATTGACTATATAAGTCCCATGATAGCTGGGCTGGCCTTTATACGAATCTGTCATAAAAGATGACTAAGGGTCAATGCATCTATTGGGTAATGGGCAAGCAACTTGTCACCATTGTTCTTTAGCAAGATAACAATAGTGTTGGTAAAGGTAATTTATATCCAAGTTTCTGTCAATCCCAAAAGAAGATGATGGAAGTGAATGTAAATTGTTATCTCTTGTGTCTTTCCCAGGATCCCGCTGCGGCGCATGCAGACCATCCGGTCGGCGCTGCGTGATGTGGGAACCAACGTACAGACCCTCGAGGTGAAGTACCGCGGCCAGGCCGAGGGGACCACGCCGGAGCCCCTGCATAATTATATGGACGTAAGTACACCTACACTGCACTTATCGCCATTAAGTCGTAAGCCAAATGCACCAATTCACAAGGAAAATTGTTCTGTTTTCAAATAGCCATTCCTTCAACTACAAAACCAGCTAAGGCGTATTTAATTTGCATGTTTTAAGTACCCGTAACAACCAAGTCTGTATGAAGAGGCGTATGGAAGTAAAGAGAATTTTCAGGATCTAGACAAATGGATTTTAGGGATCTTTTCGGTATGTTACGTGCGTGATGTGTATGTATCAGATATTATTTTATTATCTATTCATGGTTCACACTGAACTTCTGAAAACCCCAAAAGGATTTACGTCTTCATGACTTATGTTGACAGTGGAGACTAAATACAGGTGGCGTGAATCCGCACTGAATAAGGCGATAAGCAGGCGTCGGCAGATAACCCTTGTATCTCTTGTCTCAGACGAGAGGTCCGCGCCCTCCCACTCCGCTAAGCCCAACAGTTCTCCATCTAAACATTCACTTGAGGTGTATGACGCACTATCATACCTAATACATATCTCTATTGAGGGTGACTTTTGAACAACCCATTACCGTCTATTTTATAGAGTAATGTAGTGTAAGAGGTAAAATAGCGGTAAAATATCACCCACTCGTTGCTTTTAGAACTTTTAATATGTACATACGCTTCACTATTTTTTAAGCCGAAGCGTGCGTTTTTTGTTGTTACGTTGCGCTGACTGTGTCGCTTTGTCCACAGGCGGAGTACTACGGCGAGATCTCGATCGGTACCCCGCCGCAGCCGTTCCGCGTGGTGTTCGACACGGGCTCCTCAAGCCTGTGGGTACCTTCTCGCAAATGCCCCCTGACCAACATTGCGTGCATGATACACCAGCGCTATGACTCGGCCGCCTCCTCCTCATACCGCGCTAACGGCACCAAATTTTTCATCGAGTACGGCTCAGGCAGTCTTTCGGGCTTCCTGTCTGCCGACACAGTGACCGTTGCGGGCCTGGCGGTGCGCGACCAGATCTTCGCAGAGGCTCTCTCGGAGCCGGGGCAGGCGTTCGTGACGGCCAAGTTCGACGGCATCCTAGGCATGGCTTTCTCCTCCATCAGCGTGCACGGCGTGGTGCCCGTCTTTGACAACATGGTGGCGCAGGGGCTGGTGGCGAAGCCAGTCTTCTCCTTCTACCTGGACCGCAACACAGACGACTCCTCCGGCGGAGAAATGATCTTGGGCGGCTCCGACCCCGCGCACTACGAGGGCGACATGACGTACGTGCCGCTCAGCGATCATAGCTACTGGCAGGTGAACATGAACGGCGTGTCGGTGGGTGACCTGATGCTTTGCGAGGGCGGGTGCGCTGCTATTCTGGACACGGGCACGTCGCTCATCATGGGGCCCTCCGCCGAGATCACCAAGCTGCAGAAGGCCATTGGGGCCACGCCCACCACGAACGGCGAGTACACGGTGGACTGCAACCGCCTAGATGACCTGCCCACAGTGGTGGTGCAGCTGGGCGGCGCCAAGTGGCCGCTGACCCCTAACGACTACGTGCTGCGCCCGTCGTCTTCCGGCAAGCAAGTGTGCCTTTCTGGCTTCGTGGACCTGGACATGCTTGATCCGCTCTGGATCTTGGGAGACGTGTTCATTGGCAGGTACTACACGGAGTTTGACGTCGGCAACAAGCGCATTGGGTTGGCTCGGGCTAAGTAAGCGAGCCGAGGGGATCCCCACACTTATACAAATAAACGTTTTTAATCATATCAGCCCACTCGTTTCTATGCTATCCACTTATTAATTGTGATGCAAAACAAGCACTCTAACGCACTTGCGAGTTAAACTAAGTTTCATCATATTTAATTATCTGAGTATGCAGATCTAATGTGACATAGTGTGTGTCGAATGCGTGTGAAAAGGTCAGAAATTATGTGTTAACAGGAAGTCAGTTATGGTCCAAAATCATTTCCAGTTAGGATCTCCTCTAAAACGTGAGATTCTATGTGGTCTACTAGAATTTTATGATCAAAGTAAATGTGTATGAGAATATTTTTTCTTGACCACGAGTTTCACTGTTATTGCAATTCCTACTCCGTTTATTTGACTTGACGATAGATATATATATGTACATTTCTGATAATACTGATTTTACAAAAGTTATCCGCCGTCAAGTAGGCCAGAATTATTGAGTTGCGTGACATTAGAAGACACGTCCATTGTACTTGCCTCTTAGTCATTAGGGTTAGAAAATGAAACAAAATCTCCTTTTTTAAACTTTACTACTTTTCATTCAGAATAAATTGAAATGTGTAAAAGTTAAAGTAGACGTAGGCAAGTTTTAATCTGCAACCAGCTTTTATGGAAGTTGAACAGCAAATGTATGTATGTATGTTAGAAAGTGAGCCTTTCAAATCCAACTCAGGCCATTAGCCTGGCGAACACCTGCGCAGGTGTATGATGCTTCCCCTTTTCCTGTAGGACACTGGATCCTACAACCCCATCACACTTCTCAGATACTGACATCTGTATTGATTGGTTTTACTCATAATTGATTTTTATATTGTGACAAGCTCACACTGTAAGACTAGTAGTGTCATGTGAATGTAGTAAATAAATAATTGGTTATTATGGTTAAGAATTACTCCACAAGTTAATACCAGCACGCATCTTTTAGAATCAAACAAGATCTTTTATTTTAAGGATATTATTCAAAAATCATCTGTCACACTGAGTACTGACTATCTGGTCAACACGTGGGTTCGAAAAGGCCATAGAATTACTACCTTTGCAATTGCGAAAATGGAAACCCGAACCTCTGACTACCCCACAAGGGTTAATGGTAGTGAACGCGTTTGTCTTTTATGTTTTAAACTGAAAAAGGGAGGCTGTGATACTAAATTATGGATATGAATTATGTGTTTGTGATGAAAGGGAACAGAGCCTTACCACAACCACTTAAAACGACACTGTATTAATCTTACATTCAGTCCTTTTCTCACTAACAGCAATAAGCCACTTAAACAAATGTATGATTAAGACAATAATGCATCAAGTGACCGTGGCAAGGTCCATAATTACTCACCATTTAGAAATGGAAATAAAACCATAAAATAATCCAACACTGTATCAAGATTTATTGAAAAATCCGTCATACACAGCGTCAGACGCTTGTCTTAACCTAGGCGCGTCTATTTGTCATCGTCCTTGAAGACCATGGTGCGATGGCACTTGCCGCAGTAGTGGCGGTCCTCCATCACGGCCATGAACACGCCGGCGCCGCACTGTTCGCTGGTGCACTCGCGCCTCAGACGGTGGATCTTGCCGTTGTCGTCAACCTGCCCGCCATTACACCAATATGTTATTACTAATTATAATAAACCACTCCCTTTACTTATTTCTGGGTGCACACAATCTCAAAAAAAAAATGGACAGGGAGACATCTTTAAGAATATGCACAGAAGTGTAAAATACATTTTCTCATTTTACTTTACTTCTAGTTATTATGTTGCCTCTTAAGCTTTTAACTCCTAGATTGTGTGGTATTATATTTAATTAAAAAACTGCTTAAGTACTCACCTTGTAGTACCTAAGTACAGCGAGTTTGACCTTCTTCTTCTTGTGCTTGATCTTCTTGGGGGTGGAGTAGTTCTTCTTCTTGCGCTTCTTGGCTCCACCGCGCAGCCTCAGCACCAAGTGGAGGGTGGACTCCTTCTGGATGTTGTAGTCAGACAGGGTGCGCCCATCTTCCCTTGACCCCGCCGAGTAAGGCGCCCCGGTGGACACCGTCAGGTTTTAGTCGGTTCGAGTCCGACATAACCCTCTGGCTCCCCAGGGCCGGACGGGTATCCGTAGGGATTTCCTGACGTTAAAATAAAAAGTTTAGTTGTAGTTAGTTGTCTACTAATTGTTACTTTGAATACCTACATAGTACTTAAAAGTATGTGTAATGAAAGTGATTATTTTTTAATAAAGTTTTCGTGCCAAAATAGTAAACATTATGACATTGTTTCCTTTTCCATTTCCTTCTACATTTTTAGCCAAGGACCTGCAGCTACACTTAAGTTTAGCCGGCTAATCTTAAATTTACGTTCACACCTACCTTTAGCCGTAACATATATATATATATATATATATATATATATATATATATATATATATATATATATATATATATATATATATATATATATATATAACACGGAAAATAAATAGAGGTGTGAAACTGAAAGTATATATAATATGGAAAAGTTCAGGTAAAGGAATGCAAGCAGCATTCCGAAGCCTGAGCCCGTAAAGAAAAAAAAACACCAAGGAAGAATTGAATATTGCAGAAAATTTGAACAATGCGAATACAATCAATCAATTAATCAGCCTGTACTAGTCCACTGCTGGACGTAGGCCTCCCCAAGGGTACGCCACAAAAGACGATCTTTCGTGGCCCTCATCCAGCCACTACCAGCAACCTTCTTGAGGTCATCGGTCCACCTGGCAGGGGGGCGTCCTACTAGTCCAAGAGCCAGTGAACCCTGGGAGTAACGGTCTTCCTGTAAGGTTCAAAATTTGCATACCTACAATTTATGGCATTCTAAAAGCAATAGCCATGACCTGGCAGGCGTCAGCCCTGCACATCATCAACCCCTGTATTTTTTTTACTGTTAGATAAATTAACTTTTAAAACTTGTTTCTGTAAATTTGAAAATTTTATAGGGTAAAGTTTATTTATTGTTCATCTTAAAAAAAAATTTACAGGCGATTTCAATAAGCAGAAGTACATGACAGGTGAATTAGAAAATGCACAGTTGATAAGGTAAAATAAACTTTATCCTGTATAATTAAAACTTTTATATGCTTTTAAGTAAACGTCTTAGAACAAATATGTACAATGCCAGGCGATTTTGAACAGCATAAGACCTTGCCAGGCGAGGGAACAGCTGCTAAGGGCGCGCGAGTGAGAGGTGTTATATGAACGCAAACTTGTTTCTGTAAATTTGAAAATTTTATAGGAAAAAGTTTATTTATTGTTAATCTTAAAAAAAATTGACAGACGATTTCAATAAGCAGAAGTACATGACAGATGAATTAGAAATGCACAGTTGATGAGGTAAAATAAACTTTATCCTGTATAATTAAAACTTTCATATGTTTTTAAGTAAACGTCTTAGAATAAATATGTACAATGCCAGGCGGTTTTGAACAGCATAAGACCTTGCCAGGCGAGGGGACAGCTGCTAAGGGCGTGAGAGTGAGAGGTGTTGCGTGAATCAGTGTATCAATCAAATACAGGGGTTGATGACGTGCAGGGCTGACGCCTGCCAGGTCATGGCTATTGCTTTTAGAATGCCATAAATTGTAGGTTTGCAAATTTTTAACCTTACAGGAAGACCGTTACTCCCAGGGTTCACTGGCTCTCCAACTATACACTACGTTTGCAGAGACGTGGCCTCCACTCAAGAACCGCTTTACTCCAGCGGTCGTCGGTTCTACGACAGACGTGGCCGGGCCACTGCCACTTCAGTTTACAACAGCGATAGACTATGTATATCACCTTGGTTCTTTGCCGGATAATCTCGTTCCGGACTCTGTCCCTTAACGAGATACCCAGCATTGAACGCTCCATTGCTCGCTGAGTGACATGTAGTTGGTGGGCTAGCCCGACTGTCATGTTCCACGTCTCGGATCCGTATGTCATTACGAGTAGGACACACTGGTTATAAGCCCTGGTTTTCAGGCACTGCTGTAGTGGCGACAAGAAGTTGTGACGCAACTTCCCAAATGCTGCCCAGCCCAGCTGCACTCTTCTGAAAATCTCCCGCTCGAAACTGTCCCTACCCAACTGCAATACTTGGCCCAGGTAGACGTATTCCTGGACAGTTTCGAGCGCCTCTCAATTGATCGAAATCGGCTCCGGGACCACAAGTTCATTGAACATGACCTTAGTCTTGTCCAAGTTCATCCGGAGACCGACCGACCGTGAGGCAGCGTTCAAACTGTGCAGCATTTGCTGCAGATCCTGCAGCGACTCCGCCATTAAGACAATGTCATCAGCGAAGCGAAGGTGCGTGAGGTATCTGCCATTGACATTGATACCCATCCCAGTCCAATCCAGAGTTTTGAAGAGGTCCTCCAGTGTGTTTGAGAACAGTTTTGGGGAAATAACGTCCCCCTGTCTCACTCCTCTGAGCAACTGTATAGGACTCGTCTTTTGGTTTTGGACTTGAACAGATATCGTTGCCATACTATATAGGCTCTTCAGCACCTGCACATATCGCCAATCGACCTGGCATCGCTGCAGTGATTCCAGAACAGCCCAGATCTCGACCGAGTCGAAGGCCTTCTCGTACATCATGGCCATCTGTTCTACTTCCGGGAGGGCGACCAGCGGTCTCAGGGTGGCGTAGGTTTTCTCGTCAACAAGGTTCTGCGTGACAATGTGCTGGAGATTTCGAGTGTGTCAACCCGGGTAGCGTACCTTGTACTGAAACTGACCAAGAGATACTCTCTTAAGGTCGTGCAGGTATATGCGACGAGTTACATATTGGAACGCACGGAATTGGACGCAGAAACGCTAGAGGGCAAATGCTGGTCAACTTCCTGGACAAAGAGGGGTTGTTCTGCATGAACACATTCTTTAGGAAGAAGCCCCATAGGAAGTGGACCTGGCATAGCCCAGATGGTGGGACGAAGAATGAGATCGACTTTATCTTAGCGCACAAGAGGTACATATTCAGGGATGTCTCAGTGGTCAACAGGTTCAAAACCGGCAGTGACCACCGACTAGTGAGAGGCATCCTGAGTATTGACTTCAAGGCTGAGAGAAGTCGTCTGACGCGATCCGTTCTTCGCCCAACGAAGCTCCAATCCGTGCACGGCTCTGAAGCGTTCCAGTTGGAACTACGCAATCGCTTCGATGCACTAAAGGCCACGGCAAATGTTGACGAGAACCTGGACGATGTAGTGAGGGTTCTTCGTGAAGTGGGCGGGAAACACTTCAAGGCAGGACGAGGCAGCCGAAAATCTAAGCTCTCAAGCGGAACCCTGGAATTGATGCGGATTCGACGCACAATGTCAGAGGGAGCTTCGTCAGACACCCAACGTCTCAACAAGACCATCCGGAAATCGATGAGACGTAACCTCCGAAACTTTAATGCTTAAATTATTCAAGAGGCTATTGAGCTAAATTGGGGGTCTAAAGTCTTCAATAAAAGAATGGGTCGATCTAGTCTGACGATCTAGTCTCAATTCCAGGGATTCTGGCCGAGGTTGAGAGCTTCTACGGCCCTTTATACGCCTCGCATGCCACGAGTCCCCCACCCGATACGAGGGACCCAAGAGCTGCATTGGTGCGCCATTTCACGGACGATCTTCCACTCGTGGACGTAGACGAGGTTAGGAGTGCTCTCAGACAATTTTGTAATGGGAAGGCTCCTGGCGAGAACGGAATCACCTCTGAGCTTCTCAGGGCGGGAGGATCTCCGCTCCTGGAGAGGCTCAAGGATTTGTTTAATTCCGTCATAGCCAATGGGACTACTCCGAAGGCGAGGAGTGGGAGCGTAGTGGCCTTATTTTTCAAAAAGGGAGACAATGCCCTACTGAAGAATTATAGGCCAATCGCGCTCATAAGCCACGTTTACAAGTCGTTTTCGAGGGTGCTAGCAAATCGTCTCGCCTTAAGATTTGACGCCTTCCAGCCGCCGGAGCAGGCCGGATTTCGAAAAGGCTATAGTACCGTAGACCACATTCACACGGTGCGGCAGGTTATACAGAAGTCCCATGAGTATAACCGGCCGCTGTGTCTTGCCTTCGTGGACTACGAGAATGCGAATACATTCCAAAATAGTTATAGTCTGGCTAACGAAAGTAGATACTGGATTTTTTTGCAAACTTTTTATATGACAACACTAAAGTGTTCCTACTATCGGATATTTACCCTACAATTTAGGGTATTTTAAGCAGAAGGTACTTACAAGTACTTGAAGGTATACCTGTCATTGCCAATATAAACTACTCAGAACCATGCAATTTATACTAAATATAGTAATAATTAAAAATATTTATTTCTAGTTATAACAGATACATTAGATAAGGTTACCTACTTTAATATTCATTTTTAGTTAAAACAGTATGTAATTAGTTAGAGATCCCGCCACATAAGGTGGCAGTTGGAGGCGTCGCCACAGTCGCGTAATTCAGTGTTACCAGTAAACACGCCAAAACTAGCACTCACTGTGCCATACGGCTCGATACATTATAGGTTTCATTTGTAACGGTCTTTGGTTGCAGAGCTATAAACTCAAATAAAACAAATTAATATATCAAAGTCAAAATATGTTTATTAAACTATTTCAAACATGATTAATAATTAACGGGACTTATCCTTCTTATTATATATTACATATATTATGTGTTCCTTCACTCTGTCCGCAATAGACCGTTTAGTGTGTTCGACGTAGGATTTCCCACAGCTGCAATCAATCTTATACACACCCTTATATCTTATATCATGAGTATAAATCGCGAATCTCTTAAAACTATTATTTCAAACATGGCACTGAGCATTGTCTTTACATATTTTTTACCGAGGTTAGATCAGCGGAGACCCTAGCTTGGAGAAGAACTAACAAGAAACTCCGGAAATCAATTTATTATAATCACCCTTAACAAACATAAAAATTACAAAGAGTGGGCAAAAAACACAACGCTGGTAATACTAAATTTACCTTTCATACAAAATAACACGCAATGGCGGTAACGTCAAATTTAGTTCCAAGTTTGGCTACTGCCACCTTATGTGGCGGGATCTCTAGGACGTTATTTATGGTGATTGAATTGTTATTTCAGTTCGTTTCTTTCAATGCTTGCTTTGTCAATTTTTTGTAAAGATCGACACTTGTTGTTGGTTAAATGTCCCTGCAAGAGGACGATACAACCATTATCTAAAGAAATAATAATCAGGCTAGAAGGTCTTCGTTACCATACAGCCGTTAAATTAATTAATATTTATTACAAACTATATCTGAGAATATTTATTTAATTAATTCAAAATAAAACTATTATTTACAATAAAAAAAAAAACAAATAAATGAAACTTTAAAGGAAAAATATCTCCTTTAGCTCATCGCTGTCAGAGAAAGGCACGGTCCCCAATAAACTGGCAACATTACCTTTCTGAATAGCCAAACTAATGCGTTGGCCGAGGTAAGTGCCAGCCTTTGGATCACCACAGGCCTCGGAGAGGCGAACAGACACCTCCTTTACGAAACGTCGTGCCTCGCCTCCCCACGTGCCAAGAGTTTCAACGGCGAAAGGAACGAAAAAGTAGTCATTGACTAAATTTCCATATTTTCGCCGCTTGAAACTCTCAGCCAGCGCCGCCGCAGCTCCCGCCTCGACCTCAGACTTGGACAAATAGCAGGGCGCCAAAGTGTCGACGCACGTGGCGTCCCAAACAAGTGCCCTGCCATTCTTCCAAGGCATCAAAGACATTCCATCAGGTCTCTTGCCATCCTCACGTGCCAAGCCACACGGCTCAAGCACCGCCGGCACACGAGCGGTGACAAGGGCCCGACGAATAATATCATTTAATGCTGAGTGTCGAGACAGACGACCAGCGCTTCGCTGGCAAGACAACCCGTGGTGGCCAAACTCGTCAACACGTGCCCCACAACCACAGCAATGAGCTTCGTTTATCCTTACGCCGAGCCTCAAACCCACTCCCAGACAGAAAGTAGTTCCATCTAGAAGCGTCCCAATCTTCTCAGACGGCAATGCATTCAACCAAAGCCCCGATTCAGGCTCGGCCGCAGCCCGGAGACGCGCCCGCTGTGCAGGACTAGAAGCAGAATTAATTATGGACAATTGAATCTGCCTGCACAGTGGATCATCCCAGGACCTCTGAAAAACGGCCCCTGACGGAAGCTCGGCATCCTGCCCCAGCAGAGACAGCCAAGCAATTCTGGCATCGGACAAACCCGACGTCTGCACCGAACCCAAAGCCCCGTGAATAATTTTTGCGTGCAGACCCTGAGTAGCATGCGCCGAAGACAGAAATGCTGGCAAAGCAACACTGGACGCACTCCGAATCCCAAGACCACCAAACCGAATTGGTAAAGTGGCCTGGGTCCAACTGCCATCATCAAAATTTAAATTTAGAATTTTCGAAAGTGTTTCACGTAAAAGGGAATCTAAATGATTTAAAGCCGATATATTTCGCCAAAGTTCCGAACATCTGAGATAGTATGTGAATTTAGGAACGAATAAACAGAATTTTATAATTGTATAAGCCAAATGAGGGTTAATAGATTCTAAAATTGAAGTCGATTCGAGGAATTTTTTCATTTTTGTATCGATGAAGGCAGCGGATGTATCGGAGTTCAAAGGGGCACCAAGGAGGAGAAGCGAACTTTTATCCAAAATTTTAATACCAGGTGCTATGGATTCGATTGTTTCAATGATGTTGAATTTTGTCTCGTTTGATATGGCATCATTTATGAAAATTTCGCATTTCGATGAATTTAGAGATAATCCTATAGATGAGAAACTAATAAAAAAAAAACAAAAAAGAAATAATAATAAATAAAAGTTACCGACAGACAAGTTTGATTGTTTTCGAAAAAAAATATTAAAAACATAAATACAGTAAATAAAATTGGTTTATTGTTAAATATATAATTTGTTGTCTAAAATCCGATCTGAATACTAGTTTTACTCTTGCAGCTGCTAATTTATACGGTACGTACTTACAAAGAACGCAGTTAATAGTCTGTCATGATTTATCTATCTCATTGTTTGATTTTATTCAATATTAACATCAGAAAGGTAATCTTACAACCTTAGCTCTTTATGGAAGGTAATGTGGACATAATCCATTTTTTCTTTTGGTGAAAGTGCGTGTTAGTACGTAATTTAATTACAATAACATTGTTCATGACTTGCGTAAATATACTTCCGCACTTCTGCTTTACAGTATGATGAGCTTCATATATTGTACTCTCAAACAGTTATATCTCGTTCGTTACCTTGAATTTACCATTTATATTGTTTATATTCTAGATTTATCTACTACATTTATCTATTTTAATATATAACCAACAATAATCAAATACTGTATGAAAAATGTTCTCCCCAACCCTGATATTACGCTGTTAATACCAACATTTTACACCCTGAAATGGCTAAAACAATATGAAAATGCTCACACTAAAACATTAGTCTCTTGTTTATAATAATGCTGATAAGGACAAGCTCAGATAAATAGTGTAGCTGTGGCTTAGAATGCTAAGTATTGTGTCATCTCTCGCTTTGCACACACCTCTCAGTGAAGACTTGTGATAATTTCAGGAAGATGAAGATCTGTGGGGCAGCCCTGCTCCTCGTGGCCCTGACGGCTGTGACTGCTGATGACCTCATCAGGTATGATGCCTGTATTCATATAATTATAAGAAATAAAAATCTATTTTTAATCAATATAAGGATTAAAAAATCCCAATATATTAAGATTCTACTTGATTATGAATTTATATGTATTATATGAGTAATCAATGTTAGAAAGTTATAAATTGGGCAATATAACTCAAATAATTTATTAACAGCACGTTAATTAAAATTTTATATTCTTTTATGTTGTATTATGTTTATAACAATAATGAACTGGATAGAACCAATTTGTTTGCTAAACTCAAGTCTTAACCCACTTCAGTGCACATTTTCTAATCTAGTTTAGTCACTACAGAGTTTATAATTACATAAGTGCACAATATACATTTATGTACAGTAGTAAACAATGTTTAATCTTAAAAAGGATTCTTTACTTGAAACTGGCTACATGCATTGACATTGACAGCCTTTAAACCCTTTTGCGGAGGACAGAACTATGGATGTCTAATATCTCCTTTGTTACTTTGAGTATAACTATAGAATAAATACCTAGGTTTTCTAGGATGTATGCAAAGTTTTGAAGGATATCAATTAAGCAAAAGTCAACTACTAGTGCTGGTAAACAATCTGCAATCTGGCTACTCCCCTAAAAGAAGTAATTTTTTTCTCATATTTTGAATATATAATATTAATTATATATATAAATATTATAATGTAATTACAAAGATTTGGTATTGGCAATAATTTTAACAAAAACAATATACAGTAAACAAACTGATTAGTGATCAAGCATTGACCCCATTCATGGTTTATCAGCTGTAAACAAATGACTAGCTACGTGCCTAGTCTTAAAATATTGAACTCACAGCCTCTGGGTTACAAAAACATATGAATAAAACATATTTCTAACATTTAGTAGCTGGATTTCAATTTCAGCTTATTTTAATCTAAACAATAGATACATATCTATGATATATAAACATATATGGACAGTTTACGATGAAGCAAGTCTCTTAAGAATCTTTTGTAACAATTAGCATTTAGCTGAGACTAAGATGTAGAAGTATAGGAAAACCTATGCTTTAATCCTGAGATAATTTCTAGGTATAAGTTCCTCAACATTACCCCTGCAACATAGAGAAGAGGTATGTTCTATCTATACAATTTTTGCTTTGTCTTCATTCAACTGACTGAGTTCAATGTTATTTTGGTTATGAACATAATTGTGTATTTGTATGATTGTCAAGGACCCACAATTTGCTAATTAATTTGTCATTGCATGTTCACATTGTACAATGAAATTTAGATTTGCTCATGCCATCCTGTAGTGCAGGATGTGTGTCAACTGCATTTTTTTATCATTAACTGTCCCATGCTAGCTGGGAATTAAAACGAAATTCTAACTAGCTGCCTTTCAATCCCATATGTCATAAAAAGGTGACTAAGGGTCAATGGAATCTATCGGGTGATGGGCAAGCAACTTGTCATCATTGTAAATGATAATAACGGTATAGTTAATGTTATATTTTATATCGAGGGTTCTGTCTACCCCAAAAGGAGGAAGTGAATGTAAATTGTTCTCTTGTGTATAAACATATTATCTTCCCAGGATCCCGCTACGGCGCATGCAGACCATCCGGTCGGCGCTGCGTGATGTGGGAACCGACGTACAGACCCTCGAGGTGAAGTACCGCGGCCAGGCCGAGGGGACCACGCCGGAGCCCCTGCACAACTATATGGACGTTAGTATAACTGCACTTATCACCATAAAGCTATAAGCCAAGTACACTTGAAGAAAAATTGTTCTGTTTTCAAATAGCAATGACTCCAACTACAAAACCAACTAAGGCGTATTTAATTTGCTCGTTAGAAGTACCTGTAAAAACCAAGTCTGTATGAGGAGGTGTATGGGAGCGAAGTGGTTTCTCAGGATCGAGTCGAGATATCTGTCTTCTTTTCTGTATGTTACGTGCGTGATGTGTATGTATAGTTATATCAGATATAATTATATTATCTGTTCATGCTGCACACTTAACCTCTGACAACCCCAAAAGGGTTTACGTCTTCGTGACTTATATTGACAGTGGAGACTAGATACAGGTGGCGTGAATCCGCACTGAATAAGGCGATAAGCAGGCGTCGGCAGATAACCCTTGTATCTCTTGTCTCAGACGAGAGGTCCGCGCCCTCCCACTCCGCTAAGCCCAACAGTTCTCCATCTAAACATTCACTTGAGGTGTATGACGCACTATCATACCTAATACATATCTCTATTGAGGGTGACTTTTGAACAACCCATTACCGTCTATTTTATAGAGTAATGTAGTGTAAGAGGTAAAATAGCGGTAAAATATCACCCACTCGTTCTTTTAGAACTTTTAATATGTATATACGCTTCACTATTTTTTAAGCCGAAGCGTGCGTTGTTTGTTGTTACGTTGCGCTGACTGTGTCGCTTTGTCCACAGGCGCAGTACTACGGCGAGATCTCGATCGGTACCCCGCCGCAGCCGTTCCGCGTGGTGTTCGACACGGGCTCCTCAAACCTGTGGGTACCTTCTCGCAAATGCCACCTGACCAACATTGCGTGCATGCTACACCGGCGCTATGACTCGGCAGCCTCCTCCTCCTACCGCGCTAACGGCACCGAATTTGCCATCCAGTACGGCTCAGGCAGTCTTTCGGGCTTCCTGTCTGCCGACACAGTGACCGTTGCGGGTCTGGCAGTGCGCGACCAGATCTTCGCAGAAGCTCTCTCTGAGCCGGGGTTGGCGTTCGTGGCGGCCAAGTTCGACGGCATCTTGGGCCTGGCTTTCTCCTCCATCAGCGTGGACGGCGTGGTGCCCGTCTTTGACAACATGGTGGCGCAGGGGCTGGTGGCGAAGCCAGTCTTCTCCTTCTACCTGGACCGCAACACAGACCACTCCTCCGGCGGAGAAATGATCTTGGGCGGCTCCGACCCCGCGCACTACGAGGGCGACATGACGTACGTGCCGCTCACCAAGCAGACCTACTGGCAGGTGAACATGGACGGCGTGTCGGTGGGCGACCTGACGCTGTGCGACGGCGGGTGCGCTGCCATCCTGGACACGGGCACCTCACTCATCGCGGGGCCCTCCGCCGAGATCACCAAGCTGCAGAAGGCCATTGGGGCCACGCCCATCATGGGCGGCGAGTACACGGTGGACTGCAACCGCCTAAATGACATGCCCACAGTGGTGGTACAGCTAGGCGGCGCCAAGTGGCCGCTGACCCCTAACGAGTACGTGCTGCGCGTGTCGGCGTTCGGCAAGCAAGTGTGCCTTTCTGGCTTCATGGGCCTGGACGTGCCCAAAGGTCCGCTCTGGATCTTGGGAGACGTGTTCATCGGCAAGTACTACACAGAGTTCGACGTCGGCAACAAGCGCATTGGGTTGGCACGTGCTAAGTAAGCGAGCCGAGGGGATCCTCACACTTATACAAATAAACGTTTTTAATCATATCAGCCCACTCGTTTCTGTGCTATCCACTTACTAATTGTAATGCTAAAACAAGCTCTCTCGGGCACATGCGAATTTAACTAAAATTTTCATCATATTTAATGCAGATATAATGTGACACAGTCAAATGAGTGTGAAAAGGCCAGAAATTGTGTGTTAACAGGGCCCTTATTTCACTAATTCATTTTAGCTACAATATTACTTCAGTATCGTATTGTAATACGGCCGTAATTTGACACTTTTGGCACTCCACTAGCAAATTTTGGCCACTGAAGCCCTATCGAACTACATCTGAAGTACTTCTGCGTCTGAAGTACAAAAAAGCTACTCCACTAATCAAACGTCCGTCAATGTCAGTTCAATAGCTTTATATTTGGTACTCGACTATTGACATTTCTATACTTGAGATACCACTGAAACACCACTGACTCGCTATTGAGGCACAACTGGGGCAGATCAAAAAATTTGCAGTGCCACTTTTACAGCCGAGACGCAGAAGTAACGCAGTTGTGTGGCTGTCAAAGTTGTGGAGTAAGGGCCCAGGAAGCCAGTTATGGTCCAAAAACATTTCCAATTAGGATCACCTCTAGGAAATTCTATTTATGTGGTCTACTAGAATTTTATGAAAGTAAATGTGTATGAAAATAAATTTTTCTTGACCACGAGTTTCACTGTTATTGCAATTCCTACTCCGTTTATTTGACCTGATGATAGATATATGTACATATCTTGTAATATATATATATATATTATATTACAAGATATGTAATGTAATATATATTATAATATATATATATATATATATATATTACAAGAT
Source organism: Leucoptera coffeella (assembly GCA_030578115.1). Lineage (NCBI taxonomy): Eukaryota > Metazoa > Arthropoda > Insecta > Lepidoptera > Lyonetiidae > Leucoptera > Leucoptera coffeella. Next base: position 80,713 of record JAMBLF010001319.1, read on the forward strand.
GCTGATTTTACAAAAGTTGTCCGTGGTCTTGTAGGCCAGAATTATTGATTTGCGTGACATTAGAAGACGTCCATTGTACTTGCCTCTTGTTTAGTAATTAGGGTTAAGAAATGAAACAAAATCTCTTTTTCAAACTTTATTAGTATTCATTCAGAATAAATTAAAATGTGTAAAAGCTAAAGTAGAGGTAGCCAAGTTTTAATCTGCAACCAGCTTTTATGGAAGTTGCACAGCAAATGTATGTATGTATGAAGTGAGCCTTTCAATTCAGACTCAGGCTATTAGCCTGGCGAACACCTGCGCAGGTATGATGCTTCCCCTTTTCCTGTAGGACACTGGATCCTACAACCCCATCGCACTTCTCAGATACTGACATCTGTATTGATTGGTTTTACTCATAATTGATTTTTATATTGTGACAAGCTCACACTGTAAGACTAGTAGTGTCATGTGAATGTAGTAAATAAATTGGTTATTATGGTTAAGAATTACTCCATAAGTCAATACCAGCACGCATCTAATTAGAATCAAACAAGATCTTTTATTTTAAGGATATTATTCAAAAATCATCTGTCACACTGAGTACTGACTATCTGGTCAACATGTGGGTTCGAAAAGGCCATAGAATTACTACCTTTGCAATTGCGAAAATGGAAACCTGAACCTCTGACTACCCCACAAGGGTTAATGGTAGTGCACGCGTTTGTCTTTTATGTTTTAAACTGAAAAAGGGAGGCTGTGATACTAAATTATGGACATGAATTATGTGTTTGTGATGAAAGGGAACAGAGCCTTACCACAACCACTTAAAAACGATACTGTATTAATCTTACATTCAGTTCTTTTCTTACTTACAGCAATAAGCCACGTAAACAAATGTATGATTAAGACAATAACGCATCAAGTGACCGTGGCAAGGTCCATAATTACTCACCATTTAGAAATGGAAATAAAACCATAAAATAATCCAACACTGTATCAAGATTTATTGAAAAATCCGTCATACACAGCGTCAGACGCTTGTCTTAACCTAGGCGCGTCTATTTGTCATCGTCCTTGAAGACCATGGTGCGATGGCACTTGCCGCAGTAGTGGCGGTCCTCCATCACGGCCATGAACACGCCGGCGCCGCACTGTTCGCTGGTGCACTCACGCCTCAGACGGTGGATCTTGCCGTTGTCGTCAACCTGCCCGCCATTACACCAATATGTTATTACTAATTATAATAAATCACTTCCTTTACTTATTTCTGGGTGCACAGAATCTCAAAAAATAATGGACAGGGAGACATCTTTAAGAATAGTGTGCGTTCGCGCAGCGGAATGTTGTTGAATTTAAAGATTTTAATTATGCAGATATTTAGTGTATGACGTCGTATAATTGTGTATGGTAAAAAAAAAATTGTGCACGCAGCCATTGTGGAGAAATTCACCAAAAACTGATTCCGCTGGACGAACGTTGTCCGGCGGAACTTTTTTTGATCCATTGACTTTAGAAGAAAAGAGATGTGTCCAAAAATTAGTGTGTATTTGTGTGTAATTGTGTATGTATGAATAAAATTAGTGCATGCATAAACTTCGGAGAAATTAAAGTTTCCGCTACGCGAACGTTTGGCCATTAGCTAGTTTTCATACAAAGCGCTTACATAGAGAGCTGTAGATTTTTACATACTTGTTTTGAATTTGTTTATATTTGTTTAATAAACAGATTTAGAAAAAATCGTAAGGCTTAAAAGATAAAAATATAAACGTAAAATACGCTTATTAGGTCTTAGTTCTTAAAGTATGCACTTTGGGGTCTAGATTTTCACGTTTATACAAACCTTGTAAGTGTCTGCAACACGTTGCCAAGTATCAATGATGTTCCGTTAGTAATTAAAGAGTTATAGGACAATTTACCACGAATAGATCACTGTTTACAAAGCAGTCAAATATCATGACGTTCTAAAGGAATTGCATGGTAAAATGTATGCCAATAATTAGTGTATTCATTCAACTATTCACATGCAAAATTTCATGTCATTAAATTCAGTAATTAAAGAAAAACAATTATAATACTGACGAAGCATCGAAAACCTACATAACCCGACCAAGTTCGGATAGCTACAAAAAAGCGGCCGTGCAATATATTTAGGTAACATCCCAAAATTTACAGTATAATACCGGTATTGAATTGGTACAGGTGATAAGACAATTGTTGTTTCGATATAATTTATAGGTCATTTATTTTTGTATACCTACTTTTTTAAATGTATTTGACTATGACAGAAAGTAGGTACCGTTTACGTAGGTACTTTATTTAAGTCATCATTTTCAAGCAAATCAAGCACGTGTTCAGGGCAATTAACAATAACAAAAGCAAGACGGCTGTTTACGACCTCAGAAGTTTCGGGGCCTCAAAGGTTTGGTCGGCGTCTTTTGTTACCTGCTAAGACAACATAAACAATAACACCGATATTGACGATCTTCTGTGTCTAAATATGAACACATTTCTTCGTAATAGAGAATGGCGGCTGCGCTATAAAGAGTGTGTGTATCAATGCATGGGTTTTAAGGTAAACCAACCAAATTGTGGTCTTTTCTACGCTATAGAGAGTTTATCGTTATAGAGAATAATGTTATAAAGAGTTTACACTGTATTTAGATTATATCTCAAGTCTCAAGCGCATACTTAAATAAAGTACCTACGTAAACGGTACCTACTTTCTGTCATAGTCAAATACATTTAAAAAAGTAGGTGTACAAAAATAAATGACCTATAAATTATATCGAAACAACAATTGTCTTATCACCTGTACCAATTCAATACCGGTATTATACTTTAAATTTTGGGATGTTACCTAAATATATTGCACGGCCGCTTTTTTGTAGCTATCCGAACTTTATGGTTATGTAGGTTTTCGATGCTTCGTCAGTATTATAATTGTTTTTCTTTAATTACTGAATTTAATGACATGAAATTTTGCATGTGAATAGTTGAATGAATACACTAATTATTGGCATACATTTTACCATGCAATTCCTTTAGAACGTCATGATATTTGACTGCTTTGTAAACAGTGATCTATTCGTGGTAAATTGTCCTATAACTCTTTAATTACTAACGGAACATCATTGATACTTGGCAACGTGTTGCAGACACTTACAAGGTTTGTATAAACGTGAAAATCTAGACCCCAAAGTGCATACTTTAAGAACTAAGACCTAATAAGCGTATTTTACGTTTATATTTTTATCTTTTAAGCCTTACGATTTTTTCTAAATCTGTTTATTAAACAAATATAAACAAATTCAAAACAACGTATGTAAAAATCTACAGCTCTCTATGTAAGCACTTTGTATGAAAACTAGCTAATGGCCAAACGTTCGCGTAGCGGAAACTTGAATTTCTCCGAAGTTTATGCATGCACTAATTTTATTCATACATACACAATTACACACAAATACACACTAATTTTTGGACACATCTCTTTTCTTCTAAAGTCAATGGATCAAAAAAAGTTCCGCCGGACAACGTTCGCCCAGCGGAATCAGTTTTTGGTGAATTTCTCCACAATGGCTGCGTGCACAATTTTTTTTTTACCATACACAATTATACGACGTCATACACTAAATATCTGCATAATTAAAATCTTTAAATTCAACAACATTCCGCTGCGCGAACGCACACTTAAGAATATACACAGAAGTGTAAAATACATTTTCTCATATTACTTTACTTCTAGTTATTATGTTGCCTCTTAAGACTTTTAACTCCTAGATTGTGTGGTATTATATTTAATTAAAAAACTGCTTAAGTACTCACCTTGTAGTACCTAAGTACAGCGAGTTTGACCTTCTTCTTCTTGTGCTTGATCTTCTTGGGGGTGGAGTAGTTCTTCTTCTTGCGCTTCTTGGCTCCACCGCGCAGCCTCAGCACCAAGTGGAGGGTGGACTCCTTCTGGATGTTGTAGTCAGACAGGGTGCGCCCATCTTCCAGCTGCTTACCAGCAAAGATCAATCTGGAAGTTTTGAAGAAATCATTTAGTCCTATTAACTTGTCTTTACTAAAATAGTAGGTACTATATAACTTATGAAATCTAATGGTGCTGGTAAATAACAATACACATATTATCATGATTCTGATGTATGTGTTGATTAATAGCTGGGATTTACAGTGACAACTAATGCAAAATTATATTAATTCATAATTATCAAAACGTTATATAGTTTTGCTCCAAATATTGAACTCACATTCAATTGCCTTCATTCTTTTTGTTGTTGGTACATACCTCTGTTGGTCTGGGGGGATTCCCTCCTTGTCCTGGATCTTGGCCTTGACATTCTCAATAGTGTCAGAGGGCTCCACCTCAAGGGTGATGGTCTTCCCCGTGAGGGTCTTCACAAAGATCTGCATCTTGGTGTACCTGCAGCAAACATTTAACATTTAAAATGGGACTCTTTACCTTACATCACCTAAGATTAATGCCTTAAAAGATAATTTGTATTGAATATTCCAAGGTGTAGGATGCAAGCTTTCTTTAGTACAGTATACCCCATCATTATTCACATTGTGATGACCATTTTATTGATGAATATTTGGTCAAATGATTACAAGTACCCACACAGCTTTAAAATAGAAAATGCAATGAAATTGCTTCCTTTTTCTCTTTTCTCAAATAACACGTAACAATAACAGCAACCCAAGTTATCATTAAAACCAGGTGCATGAAACTACTAAAAACAACAACTATAAATACCAAATTAACAGTTGTGGCAAAAATAATACACAAAAGATAAGATTTATAATTACATTTATTTTTATTAAACATGGAATACAGAGCATCACAATCAGACAAACTTATACTAGAAGCACAGCGTTTATACAGCCATCATTCTCTGGGTTGTTAGTGACTTGTGCGTATTTACCCCACACAACTTTACCAGCCGTTGTAACTAAACCCAATTCTGAAATATTTACTTCTATCACTGTTCCCTTTGTGATGACTCCTAAGCTAGTGTACATCTGCGAACTGGGGTTCTTCTTCACTCCAATGATTGGCAAACAGAATGTTGCTTTCAGTTCTGGGTGGGTAACATGCGCCTTTTTGAACCTCAGTGCCATGGGTCTGATAAACCTTTCAAACTTTGGGGGTTTTCTGGTGAAGTTCTCTCCTACAAAGGTAACCTTGGTGACCATTCGCTTCCAGGCTTTCCGCTTTGTTTTTCCTGATTTTAGCACTTTGAATACTTCGGCATCTGACTGTGCTCTGACTTTAGGTATGGGAACATCCCATTTACCAGCCTTCTCTTTACGCTTTTGCTTGATCATGTTAGACAGTACTTTTGCCCTGGATTGGACATCACGGTCCAGAAGATACACTGGCACCGCTCCTTCGGCAACCTTCTCTGTGTTTTCTTTCACATTTTTCTCCTCATGCGCCTTGATCTTCTTTTTCATTTGAATCTTTTCATTGCGACGTTCCTTATTAAATATTTTAGCCTTGATACCACGTAGTTTGCGTGCCTTCTCAGCTCGCTTGTGGGGCTCACGAGCTTCCCTCTTCCTCTTTCTTTCCTCATAGTCTAGTCTCCTACCGTAAAGTTTGCGATGGCGCTCAATGTATTCGTTCTGTGGCATTGTGGTTGCTTATTCGGCAACTACAACAAAATTAGCAGTCAGTGTTCAACTCGAGGGGACTCTTGGGTACGTACTCGTGGTACAATTACGCGTCACAGACATAACCTATAAAACTTGCAACATGGCTGAATTCCCTTATTTGAGAATATTTCGCTGCTACTGCGTTTATTCCGATATGTTTTATTGAGTCACTATCACAAATTAAACATGTAGCAATAATTTAAGTTGCTTTCCATGACCCACGTGCATGAATATAATTGTATAGAAATTACCGTTTACGAAAGTCACAAACACGAAATAATATGAATTAAGCAAAACGTAAGTACTTAAAACATTCTAAAAGTGATTTCAATACAAATACCGATTCTACAACTAATATTTCAGAGAAAACAGAATTTATCTTACCTATGCCGACACCATCCACAATGAGAAAGGAATAATTTTATTTAATATCCGTAGTAGTGATTGAATAACTCCGTGCACAGCTCGGTGTACTACTACACTAACTGAGTGACTGAAGTAAAATTATCGATGTATAAAATTTGTTTATTCGAGATAATCATAGTAATGTAGCTTAGGTGCTACAGCCATTACTGTCGAAACAATAGCGATGAAGATTTTTGTCGTTAAAACTTTGCTGATCCAGCATTTATAACATTAATTAGAAATCACTAATTTTTAAAAACTACCTCCGTATGAATACTATTTAGTTCATTATTTTCAAAGGAATGTTTATTAGGAAGAACCCTCAAGAATTAATACTCATAAATACATATCTCAATATCGGACCTTTTAAAACAACGTAATTAACGTCATCCTGTATTTGTGGTTTAGCTAATTCGAACGCCTTCACTTTCATCTACTATATGTTTTACCTCTTATTGGAAGTTAGGGAATATTGTTGTTGTAGGTAACCTATGTCTAAAATAAACCTGTAGACCCATATTTAAAAATGATTATTATGTTCTGTTCAAATCAGAGAATCGCACGGCGTAGTTGGTTTAAAATGTTTTATAAAGATTATTAATGTGTTTCATCACTTTCACATCAATTTGACAGTTTTGAAAGGGAAAGAAGAGGCTCATCAACATTTTGATTGTATAGAGATATTTCGATTTTAAACTTTTAACATGCGGGATTTTAAATAAGCGCTGTAGCTCAGCACATGAGTTCTTTTTGTTTATTTTGAAAACGTGAGATCTAAGGTCCAATAAAAAAGTAAAACGTTGTACACTCGGTTTCATTTTAACAAAAAAGTCGATGAACCCCTTCTTTTCGTGTGCCCTTTATATACATATATTGTTACTTAGTATTAATAAACATTGCACGTACTGATACACATTATCTGTATGGCTAAAAAGCTCGATGTCCTCCGCCATTCTATTGAAAGTGTGAGATTAATGTAAACATGGAGAGTTTTTTCTTTCAATCATTACTACTCGTTTCAACTTGATATCAATTACTATTAGATGAGTTAGTTTACTGCTACATCACTAATCGATGAAGCCAACCCAACAATTTCAATATGTCAGTTGAACATATTTGATTGGTCGTCATTGTAAGGTGACATAAGAAATTTTGCTTTTAACCAATAACACAACCTTTTAAAATGTCAGAATGTCGCGGTAACCAATAAAAACTGAACCGAGCAGACACGTTTCCGGTACAGTTGGTGTTGATGATGGCGAATCTTCCTTGACTTGTAACAACAAGTCTGGGTTAATTTCGTACAAAAATTTCAAAACTGTGTAAAATATTTAGCTCTAGCTTAGGTATATTCAATGATTTGCGTATTTTAAAATATATAGCTCGTTGTAGCAAAGGAATCCTATGTAAGACATGTAAGTGTATTATTTACTTATGTTTGGCATTTGTATTGAGACTTTCTAATATCCTTTAAATTTACATGAATTTTGGATTTTACTTCACTTAATGAATGTAATTGAAGATAAATAATTATGAGGTCTGCTTTTGATCTATTTTCATTAATATTATACCTATAAAGTAAGCGTGGGTCATAATAACGTATAACCTCCGGTGTAACAGTTCTCACTCAAATTAAGACTTTCGTCAATGTTCAATAGGCTCTGTTTTTTAAAGAACCGTACGCGAAGAATAAAACAACATTAGTCAATCGTTATATTTGACACTTCAGAATAAAAAATATTGTTATGATCATTTGAAATATTGATCATTTTGGTGCCTCAATTCTTGCTTGAGGGCAACTTTGTTATCGATTTTATTATAAAAAGTAGATATTTACATAATGAGGTTGGCATTTTATGATGTATTATTATGTTTTATATGTTTCTGTCACAATCATTATATACAAAAAGCCTATTTTTGCTGGTCAGATTTGTTTTCAAAATTTCGTTCCGTAAGTGCATTGCAAAAATTACATTTTGCATTTTATAAAATTACATCTTCCTAATCACATATCTTAATATTTTAAATGTAAAAATATGTAATATTTATCGCTCTTTCTATTGATGGCTCTAATAATGAGTGATCTATTATGATAACGGAGTAAATTTATTCCAATGACGATGATATACATTATATGCCTGGAGCAGGCTCGTCACAGACGCGGACATCATTTTTTTTTATGTACGAAGGGGGCGATTCTTTCAATGCAGCTTGCATTTCGTTTCGAGTTATTAATATTTTTTGCTGTTTTGCTTAACTTTAATGTAAATGACAATAGTGGCTAAGTTCATATACATGATTGGCCCGGATTATGAATTTTATTGGCAAATATTGTTGGTATTTGGTGATTACCTTGCACTTTTGCATATTTTATTTTTGGTCATAGAAGAGCACGCGCAAGTGTGAAGACGGTGTGATAACATTGTTTAAAGATTTTGTTTTCTTAAATTGTTGTTCTTTATTTCTGGACTGTTATTTAGTTCAGACTTTTATAATGAGCGAGAATAGCCCCCCGACTACCCGACCGTCATAGCGTTTCTAGCACATATTTGGTACAGTATAACTTTATATTTTTATATTGAAGACACGTTATTTTACATAAACGTCTAATATAAAATTTAATAAATATTTCAATTTAATAATTTAATTTGTCAAATTACGTAAATTATCGCCGTGGTTGTTGTCTTTTGAAATGTCTTGTTTCTACACTTATTTTAGGTCTCTTTTTGAAGACATATATGTATGAATGTGACCTATATATTTAAATTATTTTTGCATGTTTGTATTAAGTGTATTCTGAAATATATGTATAACAAAAATTATCTCTTGCTAGCATATTACAAAATAGATAAAAGTTCGAGTTATGAGTACCGAAAAAAGTACGCAACTTCGTGATGGTCAATTTTACCGACACCTATTTTCAAGGATTATGAATGTTTTTTGTATGAAAGTGCACCGTAAGTTTGATTTGATTGCATGTAATAGTGTCGAATGTGTTAATATAACGTAATTTGAATAAAATTATCTCTTGTTTTTTACTTAATTTTGCCTATTCTTATAAAAAATATCGGTTTGCCTTTTTTTCTATGCATTTCACGCATATTTTTAATTATTGAAGAAAGATGACCTTGAGATGCTTGAGTATCAATTTAACTATTTTAATCATATTTCAGAGCAATATAATTGCATTATGAACACTACCGCAACATCTTTTTCGTCTGGTAAGTGTTATTTTAAATCAAAAGTTTATACCATTGAACTTATCAAACATTTCTCACATTTTATATGGTCCAAGAGTGCTTGCTTTTGTAGTTCGTTTATTATTCTCATAATTCACGCATAATTTGAATAGAGAACTTACATCTTCCCCAAATTTAATATTATTTACCATTAAATAATATTAAAGTAAAACATTGGTAAATATTATCTATAAGGTGTATTGTTAAATATTGGCAATTTATGATATACTCCCCAAAATTTATAAACTTGAGCATAATTGATTTCTTTATACCTGATTTATTAGAGTGATTGCATCAATTATATGGATTCTTGATTGATTTCTATTGATCAATTTCATTGTTGTATTAATTATGTAGTCATATACTGGTAATATCATTATAGCAATAACTGTGAGCTAAACCCATATACTTAAATGTAATAATATTCCAGAACATTCTTGGATTAGTCTACGAAGAGAATCTGTTGAGTCAGTGCTGAGTATTCAAGGCAAAGAAACAGGTAACTGGCTTTTTTAAACTGTGTGTTGATGTTATTTTTTGTTTTTCTAAATTAGATTGCATGTTTGATATTTACATATGAGTTTACTTATATATATGCATAAAAATTTCATTGATAAAATGTTTTCTCCATTCATTTAATTTTTTCACATTATCTATGCAAATTTAAATCTTTTTGAAATAATGAAGCTCACATAGCTACTTGAATTATCACAATAACTTAAAAAAGAATTTTTGAGCATAGTGTTTAATTTGAAAGTATTGATAAGCTAGATGTGTATGATTGAGACTCTTTTCACTTGCTTCATTGGAAATAGGTAAAGACAAAGTATAGAAAATCTTATGAGTAGTTGTAAGATATATCAAACTGATATCTAGTGTGACGATAACAAATATAAGTAATAATATAAATGTAATAATCAGATAAGATGTGCATTTGCAAATTACACTTACTTAATTGTTAAGAGATGGTTGAATTAGTATTCTTTGAGTAATCATTCTTGATTTAATCATTCACAATCAAATAGTCAATGTTACTGAAAAAGGGTTACTAAGAACTGGCAAATATGAAGGAATGAAGAGGTGAAAGTGGTTTACCAGGATAAGGCAAAATGGTGTATGTGATCATTGCCTACATTTCTGCAGAGAGGCAAGCAGGATGTGTATACATGTATCATTATCTAAATCTAGTAACCAGCTACATTTTAGATTCCATATTTTAGTCTAGTTAGATTACAGGTGACCTAAATGTTGATCAATGTAAATGAGAACAAATGGTTCACACGGATGATGTGAATTGAAACTACTGATCATGTTACCTTACTCTGTTTATTCACATATATTATAGTTGTAAGACATAAGTTGACTTCCAAATAATGTATGAGTGACACTAACATGGCTTTAATTGATTGTCAGATGGCAATTGTGAGGGGGATTCCATGGCAGCTCCAAGAGATGTTCATCTTCCATTTAGAATAGTCTCATTCTAAGTTAAACTAAGATTATAGTTAGTAATATGAACATTTGAACTGTCTTACTTCTGTATAAGTACAGAAGTGAGGTACTGGGTCTTATAGTATTGAAATTAAAGTAGGTGTTATAGTAACGATATCTATTAACATGTTTTGTTATATAATATAATCATTAATTTTTTGTTGCTAAAAGCGAAAAAAATGTTCATATTGTTAATTTATTTTAAGTTTATTAGGAATATTATGAACTCTAAAGTAATGATATAACATTTTAATAAGTTACCTTTGAAATATCTATGAGAGACATATCTAGTGAGGAGATATGTATTATGCTCTCTCATCAGTTATTCTAAAGACTAAGTAAATGTTTCTCTTGAGGTGTTGTGGATGCAAATATTGCAAAAGGGATTCAAGGTATACTATATTATATGACGTTTAATGCTAATACATATACTTATAACAATTATTTGAGAATAAACTTACTAATTAGATTATGTTATGTTTTACTTTTGAGTTCAGCAATGGTAAAGTAGGATCATAAATGTCCAAGTTGTTATTTTAAACAGAGAGGTACTTTTGACTAGTTTTGGGAATTATTCAATCACAAAGAAGTTATGCCTACATATTGACTTATGTGTGTACAAAAATAGTTAACAATATCACTTAGAATAACTACATTGTTTATAATATAGTTTGATATCTGTGACACTATTTATTTTATATTTCACGCATTCATTCATCCAATTTCATTACTGACTGCAAAAAATACAGATAAGATGAATGTAAGTTGGTTCATGAATCGCAAAAGTGTACACACATTACTGTCACAGAAATCAAGTTATATTTTATATACTATCTATATAAATAAATGGGCTATTGCTGCAAACATTTTACTTTACTTTATTTGTGTATACTTAGTGTTAATAATTATGCATAACTTCTTGGTGGATTAAGGTTTTTAACTAAAGTATCAAAAGTAATTCTCATGCATCTGTGTTTGCATAATATTGATTTGTTGTTATTGCATGCTGTTAGTGTATAATGCATGTTTGAATGTAAGTGAACTATGTATGTTGTTTTTAAAAAAAAGATAAAGAAAGAAAGGAATGTGCAAAAAAGAAATTATAAAGAAATAAATGCAAAAAATATGGAAAAGAATGAAACATTAACAAGTTTCAAAGGAAAAAAATATATAAAAGGATTCATGAATAATTTTTGAAATGCAAAAAAAACATGAGTAATAATTAATAATGTTCTAAATATACAATGGAATATATAAAAACATTGCCCTTTATCTGGTTTGAGCGCTTTCCAATATGTGTAATGCTGTTGTAGACGTAGTGCAAGACACAAGCGACACGGAGTGGCTGGGCAGTGATGCCGAGTGGTCCCTGGAGTATGAGCCTGTCACAGAACCCGAGGATGATGGCGCCTTCACTCATGAGTCAGAATCTGATAGTGAGGTGAGTAGAGACAACTTCTAATATGGTTTATTAGGTGACTAAAGTTAGGTGTCCTCTGCTTAAATTTATCTCAAGTGTAATATCATAACCAATTCTTTTATCCTGTTATAAAAGTGAAGGAGATTTATTATCAAAAGTTCTAGGTGATTTGCTAGACATCAATACTAATATTCTCCAAATTAGAGTAAAATTTTTGCTTTGTTTATTTTTACTCTTAGGAAAGCAGCTAAAATAGCTAGTAACATCACTTAAGATAGTTCCATTTTGAAAAACTATGTAGCCTATCTGATAATTCTATAAAAATAATACATATGTTTGCATAACCTCAAAGTAAACTATATTCTCATGTTAAAGCATCCCCTTTCCGCATTCCAGGACGGCGTGAAGAGCATGATAAGCATCCCAGCGCCAGCGGACGAGGCGGACGCGTCAGCTGCTGGCTGCGAGTCTTCGGGCTCCTCGAGCTCTGACAGCGAGGCCGACTGCGCCGACTACGAGCGCTGCGCTCGGTGCCGCCGCCCCAACGACAACTCCCTGTACCGATACTGCGATAAGTGCTTCAAGGTAACATACATGCAAATAATAATAACCTTTATTCACAAAAACACATAAACATACACATACAGGAAATTAAAAAAAGAGAAAGGGAAAAAGAGTTTATAAGTAAATAATTAAATCCTACATGTGCATGTCATTGCCCAGTGAAATGATCCCAGCTCAGCATATATACAATGATTGAAGTACAATCACTGCGCTGATCTTACGCTAGAACCATGAGGGTTATATATACACTGAAATACTACGGTGAGGGAACCTACCTGTTCCCCGACCATAATAGTGCTTGTAAAAGACATGGCTCACTACTTGTCAAATTGAGTACAGAATATATGGTCAACACGCAGGTTTGAGACGTAGAGTGACTGCCGCTGCTATGGGAATGATTGGCATCTGAAATGGTGAAAGCGTTTTTCTGTTTGTTGAGGCATAATAACACTATTCATAGTGTATAGTTTAATAGCATCTGTGGTGTCCCCAATTAATCCCTAATGCGTGAAACATCAATTGTAAGTTGGTGTATCAATTGGTTCATATGGCGTATGGGGCTGTACTGGTCTAAACTTTGACTTATGGTAGCGAAAGTTAGGTATGACAATAGAAGTATGGGAAATAACGCATAAACAATGGCGATAAAACACGGTTATTGAGAACTACATTAGGAGTGATATTCGATGATATAATTAAAAATAGTGCGATAAAGGAAGATTACGGTTTGGAAGTGTAGTACTAGGATTAAAAAATGCATTTTTTGGACTAAGTTTGGATGTATTATGCTGAAGAAGTTTGAAGAAATGTGCGTAAGGTGGAAGGGTGGGCACGTGGCGATTGCCCTAACAAGACGAATGATGTGCAATTGGGTGACATCCTGAAAAAGATAACGTTTAAAGTGCATATAAAGGGTATGAAGAGGTGTATGGATATCGATATTAAAAAAGGAAGTATCAAAGAGCAAGATTAGCATATGAACATACATAATACATTAATTGATACATAACACATTTATTAGCTTTCCTCTACTTCCATCGCTATAGGCAAGCACTTATCTCTCTTACCTAATACACATAATTTCATTGATTATATCCACATTTTATTGTCTGTTTAAGTCTTAATAAATTTCTAAAAAACATTTTTTATTATTGCATATTTATGTGGATTTACAATTAGTAATTGGGTTATGAATATCTTTTAATTTCATTTTACCTACTTACCTATACACCAAAGAAACAGCTCACTTACATAGCTTAAAAAAAGAGACTGTTTATTATTTTGGATGTAAGTATGATTAATGAAAGCTATGTTTATTGTTAATGAAAATATGGACATGAAACATACTACTTCGGAATCATATTTTTACCATGAACATCAACCCTTATCAGCCGGATGACAAATTTGTTTTATACGACACAGGGACATAGTAACCACCAATCACATTACTGTATTTAAATGTCAAACAAATTATAGGTACGTAAGAATCTGTTCCCGCCGCGACCGAGGCGAGGCCGCAAGAGAAAGTGGGAGGGGGGGTCGGAGGGGAGCTCGGCGACGTTCGTGCACTCGTTGGCTGACTCGGGCGTGGAGTCGACCGGCCACAGCCAGGAGCTGTCTCAAGGGCCCTCGCCCGCAGAGGTTAAGCGCGCCAAACTAGATAACGAAGCACTTGTCCCCAACGACAACTGTATAGTGTGCCTCACGGAGGCCAAGTCGGGCGTGTTCGTACACGGCCGCATCGCGCATATATGCTGCTGTTATAAATGTGCCGTTAAAGTATGGTCCAAGGCCAAACGCTGTCCCGTCTGCAACTGCAAGGTCAGTAATGTCCTCAAAGCGGTTGTCATGTAAGTGTCATTCAAACGATTACCATTTTGTGCCGAAATTTGATCTCTTAGGAATATTGATTAGGACAACGCGATTTAAACACCAGGATGAGGAAGGGCTCCTTTCACATCTACACCTCATTTTTACAATGGTTAAGGAATATATAGTGTATTATAGTTCACTAATGTAAATAATTATTGTAAATATAATGTAGGTTTACAATGGCAAGGTACAATAAACTGACAAAACTAATAGGATTTGAAACCTTTCAAAATGCAGCAGAAGGCAGCTATGAAAAAGATGCAATGTCTCAGTGCCTTAACATCTAAACTGTGACTTGAGTATCATACTCATGACGATGCGTCTCTAGGCGAATAGATAAAACCGAGGGAGATGAAACGTCTGTTATGTTACTGAGGCAATTCATTCATAATTGGAGATATGTATAGATACATGTAAATATTACACAGATAATAATTAAACTTTTCTAGTCAGAGTTTTTTCAGATTAAATATTTACTAATTGTAATAAATAAGTATTGGATGAACAATATAGACTCTCAAATACCTTGCACATTGTGGTTGATTGTAATACACTAGATATTCCAAAGACATTGTAATAATTACACTCTACATTTGACCTAAAGTTTCTTTGGAATCCAATAATGATAATACCAATGGTTTTAAACCTGTGTTTCTAGATACCAAAATTATATAAAAAATACTTTTTTCGTTCTATACAAAAATTTGTATATAGATGATAATTTAAGATTACAGTTCTTGTTGTGACATGCAGGATGGCCTACGTCCTACGAATACCACACACCATTCATAGCTATAGAGCAATCATTAGAAAAGGATTATATGGTTTCCACATAGTGGGGTTATACATACAGTGTTGATTATAGTGAATTCAGCCAAATTATAATTATTGTAAATTTAGTACAAAAGTTAAATTTGTAAATACTACCGTAAGTTAGCTACTCCACCGATAAGCAGAGTTAATATATTTGGAATTCTATATAGAATAGGCTAGTTTAAAAATACGCTTCTAAAAATTATTTTTAAAGTTGAACTTCTTAGGTTATATTTTTCTAAGCCGGGATCAATATGTTTAAGTTAGTGTTAGAGATTTTTTACTAATAAACATGATTTTGTTTACGTTTATAACAAATGCTTCGTTATCTAATTCCACTGTTGACAGCTGTCAAAAATGCTTGAGGGAGGCATTTAGATAAGAGATGGAAAAGCCACATGATTGAGATAATCTAGCTATAGGATTCTATATATAAATGCAGATTTTATCAATCACATGAATGGGACATAAGTATAAACAAAATATTATGTACTTGCAAATCATTGTCAAAGTGATAATGAACATAAGATATTGCACAATATCGTGAGGCATTGTAGATATAAATCAATGAGGATTCATATGTTATAAACTCATTGGAAGACCTATAAAGGTCTAAACAATGGATCCCCAGACTTGAAAGTGGCTTTTTGACAGCTCGTCACAGTGTCTATGTGTAATCTTTAATAATATGTAGTTATATAGTGTCACCCACCACAATTCCTACCGCTCATCATTTATTTATTTGTTTTGTATGAGAGAGGTTTATTTTCACATTTGATTAGATTTTTAATAAATATTTCTATATGAAGCGATGTTAAACCTTGTTCCTTATTAATTTTCAATGAGGTTTGTAAATATGTCTTTGATTTATATGAGTCAGTAACTCTGAATATTATTATTAATAAAAATATGTCGCTTCTGCTTAATCTTGTATTTAATTTTATTAAAATCCATAAATTATGAGAGCGATTCATTGGGATTTTATATTAGAATAAGATAAAATGTCATTTTTTCAGAAAAAAGAGAAAAATGAGGGTAAGCAAAAAAAAGATAACTAATAAAAATATTTCTTTACAGGAATTTATTGTTTTACTTTAAACAACCTCCTTTTAAACGCAGCTACTTGACACATTTGTTATCTTCGATTACCAAAGTAAAACAATAATGGGCATAGTCATTGTCTGGATTGGTCGCGGATAGCGTGATCCTAGTCGAAACCTACACATATTTCGATACTTTCACATACATTCACCTTGTACAACTTACATTGGATGTAAAAATAAGGTTCGTAGGAGACGATAAAATGACTAGGAGTCAATAGAATCCATAGGGTGATTGGCTGGCAATCCATCAGCAATGTTCCGTTCCATAAATAAATAGAACCCCAATATTCATGCTAAAAGTGGTTCATGCTGCACCTAGAGATGATATTGTATCTCCAAGGTTGTGTCTACTTTGACGCGATCTAAGGATGTGAATGTATATGCATGTACACCTTATATCTAAGAGAATATTTTCTAATCAGTATCACTCACATAACAATATAGCCACATTAATGGTAGTTGTAACCACTTTTACTTCAAAGTATCTTGGATTTTCGGATTTAGGTACAGTTTTTTCCCTACCTGTATTTTGAACATGCTGGCGAAAAATCTTTGTTCGGGATGACCTGATTGGTATATTATTATCAAGTTCGGTCCTAAGTTGCCTATGTAAAGCAGTATTGCTCATCGCCTAATTTTCGTAAAATGAACGACCTAGGGCCTAATTTGACACTTTGGATACTCTATAACTTCACAACAGTACTGAAGTACGATGCTGAAATGCATTAATGGGCTTGGACCTGTAAATGCAGGATACTCGATTACCAGTGGAGTAATAAGAAAACAGAACTACAGACAGCACCTAGACAAGTGGCGCGGTAAAAAGGTAAAAAAAAAGTAAACGGTGTGTCGATTAAAAATGACGAACTATAGTCTACAGTAGAAAATAGTTCGTATACCAAAGCTTATGTCATTGATACAAATAAAAATTTATTAATAAGATAAGTAATATTTTATTTCAATACTACGTAGAAACATCTATTCTCATGCAACCACCGAAGTTAAGCAAGCTGGGCGCAGGCAGTGACTACATGGGTGACCATGTAATGTTGGCGTCGATGCACTGTCGGTTAACATTTCTACGCAAGCTTTTTAATAAATAGTAGGCACTGTTTGCAACAGCTCCGGTACCTAGTCCCATCGATAACATTAGGGGTGATAGATGAAATCACTTTACCGCCGCATATAAGCGCAGACAACCGAAAAATTTTTGTTAATTATAATGACGCTTATATTATTTCTTAAGTGAGTCATGTATCCCAAACAATAGGCTAAATTTACAAGAGATTCTTTGGAAGTTATTCTACTTATACAGAGATTATTGTTGCGAGGACATACTTTCATGTCCTTTAATTCCTTCGAGGTGGACAGAACTTCGAAGACTTGACAGTGTCTCCTAGGTCTCTTTTGGGTTGTGATACTTTATCAAACATCGGTGTTAAGTTGCTCGCCCAACGCCCAATAAATTAAATTTATCTCATGTCCCTTAGTCGCCTCTTACGTGATATTGAGAAGAACATGTCCTAGTTAGCATTATGCAACAACTGTTCCTGAGACCTGCAGTTGGCTAAATGTTGTACGCTAAATGTCCCATCATAATATATTTAAATAAGAATTGTTTATAGAGATCGCGCCACATACGGTGGCAGTTGGAGGCGTCGCCACAGTCGCGTAATTCAGTGTTACCAGTAAACACGCCAAAACTAGCACTCACTGTGACCATACGGCTCGAAACATTATAGGTTTCATTTGTAACGATCTTTGGTTGCAGAGCTATAAACTCAAATAAAACAAATTAATATATCAAAGTCAAAATATGTTTATTATACTATTTCAAACATGATTAATAATTAACGGGACTTATCCTTCTTATTATATATTACATATATTATGTGTTCCTTCACTCTGTCCGCAATAGACCGTTTAGTCCTGTTCGACATAGGATTTCCCACAGTTGCAATCAATCTTATACACACCCTTATATCTTATATCATGAGTATAAATCGCGAATCTCTTAAAACTATTATTTCAAAACATGGCACTGAGCATTGTCTTTACATATTTTTTACCGAGGTTAGATCAGCGGAGACCCTAGCTTGGAGAAGAACTAACAAGAAACTCCGGAAATCAATTATTATAATCACCCTTAACAAACATAAAAATTACAAAGAGTGGGCAAAAAACACAACGCTGGTAATACTAAAATTTACTTTTCATACAAAATAACACGCAATGGCGGAAAACGTCAAATTTAGTTCCAAGTTTGGCTACTGCCACCGTATGTGGCGGGTACTCTAGGTATTGTTTTACTTCCTCCAGTCAGCTTCAGATATAATGCAATAGCTATGCATCATAATATGTATGACCAATTCGACTGTATGTAATCGACAATAGTGCGATCGCGTGCCCCCTCCCCTCCGCGTATGGCGATACGGTACTCTGAGTCACTCACAAATTAAATTCAATTCAGTTTGTGTTTGACCGGCAAGCGTAACGTGTGAGTCTTCCTTTGTCTTCGCAGAAATTTATTGGTAAGTTTAATTCATATTTTATTTAATAAGGTGACCATAAATATTATTCTGGTAATTGCTGTTATTTTTTCATATTTTTCCGTTCAGTTTTTTTCAACTTGTTGCGAGGAATAAAAGTTAGGGTGCCCACCCTTTGTGTCAGCCGGTGAATCGATTTTATAAGCGTGTTTCATCGTAGGGTATCGAAAGAAAAAAGCAACACTTGATGCACTTTAAATGCTTATTAAAGTTTATCATTGTGTTTACGTGGAGATCTGTAATTCCGTTATTTTTTGGCGTCTGACTCGAGCTGTGTGATGATTTCATTCTTTTAACGGAAAGCGGCTATTGATTGGGTAGGCTGTTGCTGTTCACTTTTCTTTGTAAGTATGAATGGATCATTATTCAATAATTTGACTAAGCGTCTGTTATGTAGGTAGCTTCATTTTCGAAATAAAAATTAATTTAGAAATTTAGGGATTTTGGACAAATTTTAATTTAAGTTCTTTAATTACATTTTAAGTACATACTCGTTTGTTGAGGTGGATAGGCAGGTAAATAAATTGTTATGCTATAACATTTAATAATTGTATTAGTATGTATCATTAAATAAAAGATCGGTGATTTGGTCATTCTTCATGGTCATTTTTGAAATAGACAAGGGAGGTTTCTACTATATATAGGTTTATTCTATCTAACAGACTTTCCAAATATTATATTATAATGATTCTAATGTTTGAATCATTTAAATAGAAACACAACATAGCCAAGTATTCCCTTTCAATACATATGCTTATCTTGATTTAAACAAAGAAAGAATGAATCATACAAAATTCATTTAAAAAAACAACCGAGTATGAGTAGGTACTTAAAAAAATATGAAATATATCTGTCGCTCGTGCTAGCCGGTAGACAGAATGCTACCTAGCTGCTGCTCTTCCTGGTATGTCATTGGAACCGACAACAACTAGGGGTTAATATACCATAGGTACCCAAATCATCATAACTCCGATTGAATAAACACAACATAAACTCTTTCAGGGTCGCCCTTGAGCGACCACCGTCTATATTTACGAAGGACTTTAACAGCCAAATCATACTATTACCCTTGCAGCCAACGTGATACCCAGACGGTGTTCAATGTTTCCGTATATTAGCTCTGACTTTGATTACTTGATGCATTTTGTAATGAAGTAAGAAATAAGGAAAGAGCTTTATTTACTGAACTGAAAGATTACAATAGTCTGTGTGCAGACAAGTCCATGTGTACCGTACATAATATTTTTAAAGTACGTACATATATTGTCATATAACACGAGTCTCTGCAGTTCGGTATGCACAAGTGGTATCGTGTTATTGTTTGGCCAATGTATCGATCATTTGTTTAGTATATCGGCGCATTGTTCGCTGACGCATATCCTGAATGCAAGACATTGTGACCACGTTTACATTTCATTCTATATATTAGGTTATTATGTTGACTAGTACCTTTAACACAAGTATTAAATGAACTTGGCGAGGGTTTAGTTCAGTAGGTGTTATACTGTCTCAAAATATTGTACTACTTATTCGCTCAATCGTGTTGCGTAGTTTACATATGTTAGTTGAACATATTAATTGTATGGATAATGTAATGGAAATGCACCCACATTATTCGGGATATCGTAAGAGATTACTAAGGAACTAGTTTCGATTGGAAACTTGTAACAGGCAAGCAACTGTCACCAATTTCCTCAACATCAAAGAGAGAAAGTATCCCTAAAGTTAAAACAATAATATTATCCTGAGAATTTATCCACTCCTGTGGGAAACAAAGCATGCGAGAGTATCATATTATGTATTTACTCAATAAATCAAAGTAAGGAGAGATACGCCTCAAAATTGATACATTGAATCGGGCTTATGGAGGCTGAATGTTATTTAGAACCCTCACGAATCCTTTGTAATTCGAATCCATTCATGTATCTATACTTAGCTAATGTGTGTGGAGAGGGTCTACGATAATTTACGGATAACACTCAAGCTCATAATCCCTAAGGGCTTGGAAATAACATAAGATTCTCGTGAGTAATCTCTATAATCAATATATAACCGTTCGATCATTGAAGCTCATCGTAAATAAGAATTATAAGGATATTAGTTATTATGGTAATCACGACCAAAAATAGCTAATTTTTCTAAAAGTTACTGAGGTTATATGGTATCTCCGAGGTTCTCTCCACCTCGAAAGGGGGTATTATTATATAAATTTGTTCTAAAATAACAATCAATTGTTTGCTAATTGTTAAGCTTCCGGGGTATTCAGAGGCTAAGGTCCACCATCCGCTGAGCAATTTTTCGTCCCTAGAAATCCATTTCTTATCTGATAACCTGCATCCAACTAGTCAGGCGATATACCATGCTGCCGTAACTATACAAATACTAGGTCCGTGATAAATACCGACTATTACCTATTTCGAGAAAAGAATCTATTTGAGATTTAATATCCTACTATTTCAAGTACGCAGTTACCTAATAACTTATAGTGGTATTTTGGTTTAACCTCGAATGTCTCTCAAGGCAATGACCCCGGTTTTACTATTACAAAAGGATCTTTGAATTCTTCCCTCACCATTACCGACGCATGTCCCAATAAAAATTCCTGCCTCTCCCAAAAGATTAGGAAACGAGCCCTATTTAAAAAGATTATGGGTATTAAATGGTTAATAACGTGGGACGTAAGATCTAAGTGTTGCTTTTTTTTCGATACGCTATGATCTTAAACTGATATAATTTTGGACAGTACTACACAAATAAAGGGAAATTAATGATTGTATTAAGCGAGAGTCACTGTAAATTCACATAACAACGAATAATTATTATTTATCAGTTCTCAAAATAATCGGACAATTAATTTTGCTTATAATATAATTTTAGTCTTAATACTTCATTTAGCGTGAATGTATCTTGACGGGTCAGAATCAGTAAATCATACAATAATGAGCAGCTAACAAGAATTTTCTGTCTAGACCGCAAAAAAACCTAAACAGGTATGCCTCCGGAATACTTTTGTTACCACAAATGTTTTACTAGGTTATAGTTGTTGATATGCCTTAGTGTAATCAGTATTTGTAACAAAAAACTATATTTCGGAAATAAGTGACATGTAGATTGAACTTCTTTTGAAAATTGTATGTTTTCAAGTTGTTGCCAATAAGAAGAATAAAATCTCAATTTCTCGGTTGCAAATGCTGTTCATAGATGGAGTGCGGGGTTGAGTGACATCGTTGGACTTGTGGCGTTGGCTAATTGCATCCATTAGCATAAAATAATGCTAACGCGGAGCAGCGGAGCGGAGTAGCCAATGGCAGCACCTTTCCACTCGTAAACGGATTTTTTAGATAAAACTCATATGAATTAGGAGGCTGTACCGTTGTTGTTAACTAGATTTTGAAAGTGCATGAATTATTTATTTGATCTCAACTGTCCGGTTGTCCATCCGGTCAACAATGTAGCTTGTTTTGCATGGTGCATTTTATATGGTTCAAAATTTTAAGGTATATTGGAAAACCAAGATAATCTGGTTCTATGATGGTAACTAAAATCTTTTGCCCTTGACCCTTGTTTGGCAAACGTTCGGTTCAGTTAGTGCTTTGGTTCCTTCGAAATAGAAGGTCAGCGAGTATCAATAGTGTTATCTGATAATGGTACGTTTTCAATCCAAATCGCACAGGTATTTTCCCAGCTAGGATCACTCAAAGATCTCGGTGAATCCTTTATACAAATACAGATGGTTCTCACGAAAATATTTGGCCAGACAAAAAACTCTACACTTGTTTTGGAAGAACCCCCTCGGTGTTTTTACATTTTCTAAATATAGGATGTCTGCGGCATATGTGGCGGTTGAAAAACAACCTAAAAGAAATGCGGTAGTCTTCTGTTTTAGAATAGCCATCTGAAAATCATTATCTGTGATTATGGTTGTTTGTTCTATAAAGAGGGATTCAATTTGTCTTAATAATCTCAGTGCAGTAGTTCCATACCAACCCAAGATAAATGTTGAAAAATATATCTAATTGCGATTGTTTTAATTTAAATGTTATTTCGCTTTTGATTTTTCGACTGCATCTTCGAATACTCAGACAATGTTACATCCTCCTAATGATTTTCAACTATTGAACCTTATTGGACATTAAACTTTTTAATTCTACAAGTCTAGAAGGAACTGCAACGTTGGTTGCATGAGAGTGCCCTTTGACAGGCGGCGGTAGCGGCAACCAGTCCATCCATTTCAAGTCCACTTTCGCTGTACTTTCACAAATGATGTCATGCAGCCTTATGGCTGATTCATGTGATTGTCCTCAATGAGATTTCTTTTAATTGAATTACGATCATTACTTCGCAACTTCATTAAGCTACGAATTTCTCCTTTACTTAAAAGTTTTTGAACTTTATTTCGCATGAATTATCTACTTATGTTTTTTAATACTATAACAGTACCTATCCTTTCGAGGATCATAGACGTGGGAATTCGTCGATTGGACAATGATGTTGATGTTTAATAAATCTCTGTAGAATCTTTCAGCCATTGGCATAAAGAAATGTTTGGACTCTGAGAAGAATCATGAGTCTATATTCTCATAACAAGTGTATTCTTATTTCTCAAATATACGTAAGTATATTATATTTATTTTCCTTCGGCTAAATGAGGTGCAGATGCCTTTAAATTAGTTTGTTCTATAATTAACTGGTTAAGCTAAGCTTTAATTCAGTCCTCTCCCTAGACGATTTTGCCATAACATTACCATCTTCTATACTACTGACCAACTACACGTTAGTAGCGCAATATTTCAGAGAGCATGTCCGCAGGATTTGTAAGCAAGCCTTTCGTAGCTTAGGTTTTGTTCTTCGTAGTTGTGCAGGCTTTCACAGCATACATACTGTGAAAGTTCTGTACAACGCATTGGTGCGAAGTAGATTAGAAACGAGTGCATTATTATGGAATCCGTATGAAGCTAAATATAGCCTCATGCTGGAGCGTATACAAAATAAATTTATAAGGTACGTCTATTTAAAAATCTATGGTACGTATCCTTTTTATCCGCTTATGTACCCCACTTTGTTCATTCTGGGCATGGTGGGGTACGAGAAACTCGAGGCGCGCAGGGCGTGGGTACTGGCGAGCTACTTGCTGACCGTGCTGCGGGGAGTGGAGCACAACGCCATGGTGCTCGAGAGGCTCCGGCTGTGCGTCCCCGTCGGGGGCTTCAGGCGCCGCCGTCGTGGAAGGTTTTTGCAGGTGCCCTGGTGTCGTACCGAGCTGCTCCGGCAGTCGCCGCTGGTGCGTGGCATCCGGCTGCTTAACGGCCTAGCCGACACGGTGGACCTCTTCATCTGCAGTAAGCCTGACTTTAAGAGGGTTGCCATGCGCTACATATGTTACGAAATGAGTTAATCTCTCTGTTTGTTTTATTATGTTATTTTTTTTGTTTTAATATGTTAATTTTTTTAATTATTATGTGTTGCGTATTGTAATGTTAATTTTTTTTATTGTTACTCCAATAATGTCGAAAGGTTCTCCTGTTAGGACATTATTGTACATTATGTAAATAAATAAATAAATAAATAAAAAATAAATAAATAAATAAATTTTATTTATCCCGTATATTTCGAAAACTTAGTCAAGCTAAAGATTCTCATATTAGATCTCCTTTTGGAAAGCGGCTAAATATACCGTTGACCTCTACGTAGGACATGTTTGAGCACGCACTCTGTCCCTAGGCTTCCTGTTAGTCTGGGGCGAGGGAGGGAAAATCGATAGGCACGCGCTGAATAGGATACCTAACGAGATTTTAGGGCTGGAGGGAGCCTGCGATCTGATTGCCGAGGGACGCCTGGTTGCAGTTTCCCCTAACGCCTAAACAAAGCTTCAAGGTGCTTTCAATGATGGCGAATGCTTATATAATCAACATGGAACGATATTTTCTACGATACAGGAATGAGATATTCGTATGACGTCCGTAATACTAACAAGAGGTTGGATGAATCTAATAATGTCTTACCTCACACCATCTCGAATATATACCAAAGCTCCTAATCTCAAAATCTGTTCTGGCAACTTGAAAAAAAATGCTCCTGTTTATAGCCAACTACCAAAGTTGTACCGTTGAAAAAATTACGACCATTTAGAGACAACGAAGTGCGAGGATAGATTTCACGGCCCGAAGCAAGAGTTCCGTGCGCGAGCCGTATAAAGAAGCAATGTATTGAATAACATTAATTGGCCACATAGTTGCCGCTCCATATAATCTGGGCAGGGGATTCGCGCCTCGGGGGGGTCACTGACTCGCCAATAGAAATCGCGCGATGCGCCCGCGTCTGTCTTTCGGAACATTTGAAAGTGGAATTATTCCGTATTGCTGCATTGATCTCGTTGTATCGATTCGAAGTATGCGATAGTCACTAACGACGGATCGTTTCTTATCGCATAATCTGTGATCGAAATTACAAATCAAGATCAAACTTGATCGCTGATTTGGATCTTTAATCCCCGAAAGGGCAGAAAGATTCTTGGAGCCTAAAGTATCACAGTCATTGTTAAGAAATTGATTTATGACATAAAGTTGCCAAATTGGTAATGGGTCACTTCCGCATCGCTCAATAAGAAATTATGCAGGAGATAGATGGACACAAGACATTCCATCAACTGTTATTTTCCTCGATATATATTGTAAGAGATACCTGTGCTTATGGAGTAATTTTGGGTTGCAAGTTCTTCACTAAATGTTACCACATTTTGCTATGTCATGTCACCTTGTCTATATTCTATACAGTTATGTAATTTTGTTTATAAAATCATGATTGTGTTTTGTCACAGAACTGTGTTAACGCGTTCTTCAGAGAAACTTGAGAAGAGTAAAGCGCTTTCACATAATTGCTTCGATTGAATGATAATTATGTAAATTGATATGTTCTGAGAAAAGTGACATTAGAATTAACTATGAGCCGCACCTAGCGTGTATGAGAGAGTGATATGGGTAGCAATGAAACGAAAGCGTTATGCCACCATCGAGATATATGGAAATTCTTAAATTGCATGTTTTGATCCATACTTACTTAGAAATGTAAATATAATTTTCTTTATAAGTCTTTCACCCGCCATTTCCCAGGGGATGACGAAGGGACTAGAGGTCGAAGGAATCTCTGGGGCGATGGGCTAGCAACCAGTCATTAATATTCTATATCAAAGGGATCAAGTAATGTTCTTTATTATTCGTTACATGACGCATTAACGTTTCAATTTCTTTCATCATGGTTACTTGAAAAAAGCGATAGAGTAGTCACAGGTCCTTGATCGATAACTGCATCGTGATGTCATTACGTATTTAAAAACAACACCAATTAATATTATCGGCTGCATGGCCACTGAACTTTATCGTTATTTCGAAGTACAATCATCATTTCTTTGTTTCTGATTACTAAGACTTTTAGGTATATTGTTTATTGACATGTAAGAGTATTGAATCGACAAACATAAATATTAGGTCAGTGAATTGAAAACTTTGTTTGTGTACACCATCATTACAAAACAATATCAACAGGCTCAACAGCTATAGCTGCATTGATACATCGATTCTCGTTAGGTCATAGAAGTTAAGCAGAACCTCGGTTATTAAGCGTTTGGATGGGTAACCATCTAGCAGATCACTTGCTGTTAGTTTCAGTGACCAAATGAAATATGTACATCGTAAGAAAACTTAACTATTTAGGCAGAGATCACGGATTCCTATTTTTCCCGAATTTCAAAAACTACTTGCTTCATTAATATTGATATCCATACATCTCCTCATGCATACTTCGAACATATATATCTACTTCTAACTTGTATGACATTTGTCAAGTGACATATTGTCATCCAAAAGCAGCGTCCACTTTCCATAAATTTCCTAAATGGTGACCATATGGTTGAGACAAGTCGCGTTCCCTGACCCCATTCAAGTGCCTTAATAGGGCTGCATCTCGCTGCTTACCTTGTAAGGACTGCGGTCGTGAGGGTCACCTTGTAGCCACATGTGGCGAGTCAATTGAATGTGAGTCTGTTTTCTGCATTCTCGTATGTTAGGTAGATTGATCACGTTATTTTTTAACGCGTAGACTCTTGTGCGCACTTTAACAAAATATGGTATGGTATGTGACAAAATTTATTCAGATAAGAGCAGCCACCAAAAAACTTGATGTAAAGAAAAACTAAATAATACTAGCAATATACGCTTAAGAAATAACATAGTCACAACCATTCATATTTTGTTAGAATTGAAGTGATTATTTTCGAAATTTGTACTCAGTATGTGTGAACTAATATACTCATTATTATGTACAATTTGACCGTTCTTTACTTAATATTTCAATTTGCTTTTTATGTGAAATATATGTATGGGGTTTAGGAGTTAGTAATTCCCCTCTTTCATTCCAGCCTGTAAGATACTCTTAAGGTCTTTATCAACCTATTGCCACTATTACTATCATAGCATTATTGGCACACCTTTCTTCTTACGTACAAATATTTACGATTAGTCCGCGAGGCTACAGAACTAATACCTACCTACTTAAAATCGAGTCATGTTAAATTCCTCTCAATTAATAATATATCATCACGAGGTATCAACTTCTGACTAATACGGTGTGGTATGCAGTGATACGTCGAGTAGTCGCCTCGTAAACAACATTGAATGCGCAATTAGTTCCTGTAGATTCAAAAACTTGTAGAAAAAACGTTCCTATATTAAGTAACAGGATTGGTACTAAAATATTATACTTTTTAATTTAAGGAATTAAACAACATTAAGATATTAGAAGAGATTGACATATATAATACATATTTTTCCGAAATTTGCTTAGTTATGTGTCATCATACGACTTAAACTGCGTGGTTCTACGTAAATGACCTTTCACCATAATTAGTATTCTATTTATGGTTGTTTTATTTGAATGGTTCACAGTATTCTATTTAATTTACATAATATCATTTATATTCGTCTATCCGAAATCAGCTATAGATTTGATGGGATGGATAGACTAAATAGTAGTTTAAAGATAGTAAGATGTACGAAACATCGATTCTTATGCTACATTTACAATACTAAAAACCTCTAATCCACACTAACAACTACATATTGATAAAGTTTTTCATATCATGTTCCTTAATATTTTATTTGGTTATTTAAAGTATCTTGTTTTGTTTAAATTGGGCAGCTGCACCTGTCAAGAGCATAAAATATTGAAAGTGCGTTAACTGGCTAACCAAACGTTTAACGGCGATACAAGGAGAATACTTAAGCACATATGTCGGACATGACTCAGGCTTTGAGAGGCCGGGTTCAATGCCCGCTGTGTTACTCGAAATCGTCACCGAACACATATTAGACCATATCGGAAAGGAAGTTAAAGGCTTAAGTAGGTTTTAAATGAACTTGTTTAGGTACTTTAATAAGTACGTTATTACACACATTACATTCATTGCAATATTTAGTTAATAATTCCGATTAATCATAATATTATTAGTTCCATTGTTATATGATAGGTATACATACTTTATATAGTTCTTACTATTTTTAAATTACAGGTATATGTTTCATTCCACTAAAAATAGTCATGAATACAAATACGTATTAAAGCTTAATTTCTAAGTACAGATTCCTAAAAGAGTAATAGCATTATACATGGTTTTCTTGTGTAAAGAACACAATGTTTATGGCTCGGTATGGTCATATGGTTGGCATTGAGTAAGCTGCTTATATGGTGTTCGAAGATAAGCCTTCATAAAAACGCTATTAGCTGGACCGATAAGACTTAGCTAGAGCAAACCGCCATCTTTTTTAGTCAAATGCGCGCTTTGTGTACGTGTAAATGTCTTAAGTGTATTGTGAAGCTAACAATCGCACAAGTTATCCACTGTTGAACACGTATCAAGCTCGTCTGATTCACGCTGGCTTACTTCTCAAGTTAAAACGAGTATTCGTACTAGTTTGACTCGTTTAAAGGGAGGGTGTAAACGTATTTTAATCTGGTGACTCATCGCGAGATTAAGGACGATGAGTGAAGTCAGGGACTTACTCACGCGTTTGTAAAATACAAGAAAACAACTGTTATCGAACAGAGTACGCACCAGTATGTGGGCTTAAGCAATGAACAATTGATCATTCATTATTGAATGAGCTCTTTGTAACGAAACCATACATTCTCGTACAAGCTTTATGCTTCAATTAGACCAGATTCTACGTAAAATTTTGAAATGAATCACGCCACGGAGTTCCTAATTCAGAGACAGCAATGCTAAAGGTTACGAAGGGCGACACGGTTCACTTATGTGCTAATTATAACCAGGCATGCGAATAAAAATAGCATAGATAATTAGGCGCTACACCCTTCGAAGTGCACCGGAAAGGACCTTATCCAGGTTTCGACAAAAAATAAAGGGGCCCCTTGACCTCCGCTCACTCGTATAAATTGAAACGGGCGTGAAATATATTTTATAATAAGTTAGGGTGTAATATCAAGAAATTAGTTGAATAAAAATCATTTTAGACTTCGTACTTTATAAATACTTATGTACATATGTAAAACAAGTAATGAGCAATAAATCGTGTTATATATAATCTATTTAATAGTGTCCATACCTATATTTAGACTAATTACTGTATTGTTTCCTATTTTCATCCTCGTTCTCTGCCATGATCTTGAGGATGCTTTTACAATCTTTATAAAGAGGCTTCACACGGTATTAATAAACTGATCACGTATCGATGTAATATCGACTCGTTCTCTGATTACGCTACTGCACCGAGTGGTGGCGAATATCGGATTACTGTTTATATCATGCACAGACTTTTAGTATTCTTTAGTCAGGTTCATATCACCGCAAAGCAAATTATATTATATGTACTTAAATAAATATGTAACTCTAGTCATTTGTTAGTTATAAATATTATCCATTATGTTCATACTAAATGGTGATAGGTCTGAGGTTTTTCCTAAGTTTTCATAGATTATCTGAATAATTAGTAGGCATTTGTGTCACATCTTATGAGAAATTAGGTGACAAATAACGAGCGATAGAAACGGGTTTTCTTTATTATTAAGGCAAAGCTTAGTGCAGTATATTTTGATTAGATTAAAATGTTTAAAGTATTCGTCGACAATCAAGGCGAAAGGAAGCGTTCAAACAATTGATAATCGTCCAAGTGTCACCAGGATGTCGCTCTGGCGAATGACAATAACATTTTTTATTTTGTATTCCATTCTGTTTGGTTATGGATCACGATTCAATAAGCTATTGTTATTAAATGTCGCAGTTATTGAGTTATTGTAGGTGTAATATTGTTATTATATTCATATGAATTTGAATGACGATTATAATTACACCGATAATTTAACAATAGAGATATGTTCAACATAGTTTTAACAACACGTAAGTGTTTAAATGAGATTTTTTGTTTCCAGAAAAGTGAAAGATGGCTTGCTCCGTGGGTGACTCTCCCTCGCTGAAGGACCTGCCCAAGGTGGCCACCGACCTCAAGAGCCAGCTGGAGGGCTTCAACACCAGCTGCCTCAGAGACGTCGACACCAACGAGAAGATCGTCCTGCCATCTGCTGAAGGTATGATGGAACTATACCTCATTTCACCTATGTCATTAATTAATTGTTGTATTACTTACCTATTTGTTTCTTTATTTAGCCTTTTAATATTACATTTGTCATTTTGTGTTTGAACGATATACCTAGTTTATTTATATTATTGCGTAAATATGTATGTCTAAACTATCTGTATGCACGAATTATGTCATTTCCTATTACGTTATAAGAAACCTACACAGATGACCAAAGTGGCAGTCTCGTTGAGAATTATGATCGCTGTATTAGACAATTGAGTATTTCCCAGTGTGAATAAGTTGCAATAAAATTTAAATGTCATTCAGAGACTTTATAAGTTAAAAAGCCATACAATATAAAATCCACAATTTCGCGCCAATGTCATTAAAAACATTAAATCAGGCAACACTCGATAAAGATATATCACAATAAAGCTATAGAGTATTTTATTATCTGTGTCTATAGTTTATTTTCAAATAGTATAGTATATAGGTAATAAGACACCAAGATACAGAATAGAAGTTAGTATAATATAATGTTCAAATCAACAGACGTTGCTCAAGAAAAGCAACACACAGCTCTGCTGGAAGGAGTTGAGAAATTCCAATCATCCTCTTTGAAGAGAACGAACACTGTTGAAAAAATTGTTCTGCCAAATGCTTTAGGTATTGACCATAGAGCATAAGTCCAAATGCCAGCCAGTGCTACGTGGTTTCAAGGGATTAACAGGACTAACTCGTAAAACACTAAAATAGCCATAGATTAAAATTAATTATGCACAAAAAGGCACAATAATAATGCTTATAATATAATTTATAAAATAATATTATGTATTATCTCGCCAGATGTCCAAGCCTAATGAATTTTCCGCTATTTAACAATTTATTAGTAAGAATGTATGAAAAAACGAAAGACTTTTCTGATATTCCCAATTTGCCAGCTTAAACAAGAAAAAAGTACTTACTTATATCCAAATTAATTTATAATTAATAAAAAATTAATAATTAATAAATATTATTAATAATTTAAAATAAATGAATTCGTTAATGTAACCAAACTAAAAAAATACTTAACAAAATATTCATCACTTGAAATTGTGATCACGATGTCGTTTGTTCGCACAATTCGTAGGCAGATAATATTAACAAATTCACTCAATGATTTTGCATCCTTAATAATAGTTCGCAAATAATTTTTCTCACATGATAAAACTGTTAACATTGTCATTTAATTCATCTGATTAACTACAAAATAAGTAATGTTTTACTTCCTCACTAAAATAAATAAGTATTCAATGCAATTTAACAATAATGCACAGAAATAATATAGCATCACAGTATTGGTTTATTAACAATACCCTTAATCTTGAATCGGTCTAAGTATATACAAGTAACTTTAATTCCACGTTACAGATGTGGCCGCCGAGAAAACTCAAAAGTCACTTTTCGCGGGCATTGAGAAGTTCGACGCTAGCCAACTGAAGCACACCGAGACACAAGAGAAGAACCCGCTGCCTGACAAAGAAGGTAACATGTCTTACAACCTCCTGCATGTGTTGAATCAGTGTGTTAATTATGTCTGTTCAATTAAAAGATGTATTTGTGAATTGATACTGTTTTTTCATAACCATGTTTATTTGATAACAAAAAGTACGGTTATTGCATTTTCATTTGTTTTTTACTGAATATTATAGCTGTCAATTTTTATTTTATCGTATCACTTGATCTTACTATGTCTCATTATATCTTTGCACTGGGATACTGTTGTAACTTGCTGTAACTAATTATAATGCTGGATATATTTACCTATTTTGAAACAGCCATAAATAAATTTCTTTTACATAATTCTGGTTATCGCAAACCCAGCTTTATTGACACATTGCCTAGCTGCCAGCACTTTTATTTCTGTTCATATGCTTATCTCTTTATGTTGCGTGGCATGTTCTGCTTGTTTAGTCGTCGCCGCGGAGAAGGCGCACCAAAATCTGCTGACGGGAGTGGAGCACTTCGACAAAACGCAAATGAAGCACACCACAACGGAAGAGAAGAACCCCCTGCCCCCTATCGAAGGTTTTACTGCTTTTGTTTGCTTTTTATTTTAAGCTTAAGCGTGCGTATGCCTTTGTGTCTAATATTTTAAGATCTTTCGTTGTTTTGTTAGTCTCGATATGGAAAAGATGTACTGATATGAAAAAGAAGTGGTGTACATATCTTTTCGCTCTCTGATTGCCCAGAACATATTATCTGTAATGCATTCATCTTCTATTAAAGTATGTTTTTGTTAATTCTATTGAATGATTAATACATATCTTCAAAGTTCAATACACTTATCTTCAAAGTTTTCTACAAATCTCATGTTGGGTTAAATGTTGTAGATTGTAAGGACAACAAACAGAAAAAAAACCGTATCTATAAGATTATTCATCCTGTTCCAGTTATCCAATAATCTCTTTGCCTTCCCACAGTGATAGAAGCCGAGAAGGAGAAGAACAAGTTCCTGAACGGAATCGAGAACTTCGACCCCACAAAGTTGAGGCACACGGAGACATGCGAGAAGAACCCGCTGCCAACCAAGGACGTCATCGAGCAGGAGAAGACTGCCTAAGCCCCTGCACCTTCCAATTTAAGCTCGCTTCTCTCCTCGCACTGTGTTCTTTAGTCAGATCCTGCAATATCTAGCTGTATGGCACCCAATATCTATTTCCAAAACTTGGTACTTTCTACTGGCAACACCAAGATAACCTAAACACTATTATTGAAAGCACAAATTTGTTGTATGCAGGTTTACAAAGCAATAAGTCGAGGAGTAAGCATTGATTAACCTTCTATTACTAGTAACGTAATTATTTTAAAGTCGATTGTAAGCTACTGTAGGGCCTTGATCGAGCCACTCGCCGAGAGGCGCTGTGAGAGATCTCCAGTAAGTTAAGAGCCAAATTAACCGTGTCTACGTCATTTCTCCATATAAGTGTGCTAGATTAAGTGTATTTTAAAACGATATTATTATTTATTATATTCTTACCAATACAGTTGGTCTTTGGCCATGTTTCCAAAATAATTTCCATTCCCAAAGAGCACAATATTTGATGTTATAAGTAACTAAAGATAACCGCTCGCTCAATATACATTCGTAATATTATAGGTAAGACCTGTTTTGAATTTTGTACGTTTACTTATTTCAGATTTTTGTACATTTATACAATTTTATATTTACGCGAAGAATTATCATGAGATTTTGTAAATTTTGGATTTCTGGAATCGCCAACTTTAATGTGAAACCGAAGTTTTGTACGTTTTACACGTGGTGCTTTTTAAAATAAATATAAAATGTATGTTTTGTTTTATTTTTTCTTCCTCTGTATTTTTTAAATACTTCCATAACATTTCCAATAAAACCACTGACTAAGATGTTTTAAACTTATTCTACTAAGTACTAGCAATAAAGAAACTTCATAATATCACCTTAACTTTCTTAAAATAATATTTGTGGAAAATTAATATCCAGTACCTTATCATCGAAAAACTATCTGGTTTCATGTAGGATGTTTAATGACGATGGTGGCAGCTTTTGTCGTGAATGTATGCATGGGTGTACAATATTTGATGCATTTGAAGATTCAGTCGTTCTTTCTTCAATCGGTTAACGAGCTCATAAAAAGTTAATTATGGTGTCTATGGCTCCACAATCAAATAAATACCAATCTTGATAGGGTCCTGCCGAATCATTATTAATATACGATCTGTTAACACCTCAACAACAAGCGTTACGTAAATGTGTTGTTTTAAAATATATATCACTTTAAAAAAAACGAATTCAAAATAA
This sequence comes from Leucoptera coffeella, assembly GCA_030578115.1. Taxonomy (NCBI): domain Eukaryota; kingdom Metazoa; phylum Arthropoda; class Insecta; order Lepidoptera; family Lyonetiidae; genus Leucoptera; species Leucoptera coffeella. Next base: position 115,220 of record JAMBLF010001319.1, read on the forward strand.
TATTACAGTACACCGAAAATATACTGTGATAATACGTATTATATACTATTTATAAGTTTTTAATCGAATAGAATCCTGGCAGCACTGACTATTCTTGCCAAAATAGAGATCCCGCCACATAAGCTGGCAGTAGCCAAACTTGGAACTAAATTTGACGTTTCCGCAATTGCGTGTTATTTTGTATGAAAGGTAAATTTAGTATTACCAGCGTTGTGATTTTTGCCCACTCTTTGTAATTTTTATGTTTGTTAAGGGTGATTATAATAAATTGATTTCCGGAGTTTCTTGTTAGTTCTTCTCCAAGCTAGGGTCTCCGCTGATCTAACCTCGGTAAAAAATATGTAAAGACAATGCTCAGTGCCATGTTTGAAATAGTTTTTTTAATTTATACTTAGATCATAAGATAACTTTCAAAGAGAGCTTGTGATATTTATTATTTTGAATATATTATGGCAGATGGAGGCGTCGCCGCAGTTGCATAATTCACTGTTGCCAGTAAACACGCCAAAACTAGCAATCACTGTGCCATACGGCTCGATACATTATAGGTTTCATTGTAACGGTCTTTGGTTGCAGAGCTATAAACTAAAATAAAACAAATTAATATATCAAAGTCAAAAGTCAAAATATTTTTAGACCGTTACAAATGAAACCTATAATGTATCGAGCCGTATGGCACAGTGAGTGCTAGTTTTGACGTGTTTACTGGCAACACTGGATTACGCGACTGTGGCGACGCCTCCAACTGCCACCTTATGTGGCGGGTACTTTAGAGATCCCGCCACATAAGGTGGCAGTAGCCAAACTTGGAACTAAATTTGACGTTACCGCCATTGCGTGTTATTTTGTATGAAAGGTAAATTTAGTATTACCAGCGTTGTGTTTTTTGCCCACTCTTTGTAATTTTTATGTTTGTTAAGGGTGATTATAATAAATTGATTTCCGGAGTTTCTTGTTAGTTCTTCTCCAAGCTAGGGTCTCCGCTGATCTAACCTCGGTAAAAAATATGTAAAGACAATGCTCAGTGCCATGTTTGAAATAATAGTTTTAAGAGATTCGCGATTTATACTCATGATATAAGATATAAGGGTGTGTATAAGATTGATTGCAGCTGTGGGAAATCCTACGTCGAACACACTAAACGGTCTATTGCGGACAGAGTGAAGGAACACATAATATATGTAATATATAATAAGAAGGATAAGTCCCGTTAATTATTAATCATGTTTGAAATAGTTTAATAAACATATTTTGACTTTGATATATTAATTTGTTTTATTTGAGTTTATAGCTCTGCAACCAAAGACCGTTACAAATGAAACCTATAATGTATCGAGCCGTATGGCACAGTGAGTGCTAGTTTTGGCGTGTTTACTGGTAACACTGAATTACGCGACTGTGGCGACGCCTCCAACTGCCACCTTATGTGGCGGGATCTCTATGCAGGCGGGACAACAACAAAACAAGCCATTTTCATTAGTGATGGGGAAACTTCTGATACGCATTTTTTTAAAATCGTGCTCTAGATGTTTTTGTTAAGTACATAGTTTATATAAACGTACGGAAATTAAATGTTTGAGAAATTATTCATTAAGCTTTTAGGTAATAGTAATTACATATAAAGAAGAAACTTATCAGAATATATAACTTAAGCCTGAACTAATTACAATTGTATAGCAATTTCTATCGCATAGTCCTGATAACCAATTTTAAGTAAGATTCAAAACATCAGTGACATCGGAAAGTTCATTTACATTATTTTATAATAGCAATAGATTATAAGCATCTTCTGCGACTTAGATAAAACCAAATATTTTTTTTCCAAAAAATGTAATCTCAGTAATTCATTAACCACCTTTATACATATATTTATTATAGTATATTATTTATGTAGTATATTATTTGCTTTTGTTTGTATTAATTTAACTTAGCAAACATTTTAGTTTTGCAACACTCGAGGATCATTGCAATGTCAATAGGTAGCATGTTTCCCATCCCTAGATGTACTCTTCTCTTCGTTTACTCTGGTCTAGTCAGTTCACTATTTTGTTGACTCTTCCCAATCGCGCGATTGTTGTGTGAATTTGCAGTGCATTGCACGTGCAATTTTTAGTTTCCATATATTATTTAGGAATCGTGATTTTACTCAAATATTGTCTGCACACTGATGCTGACTGTTGTGTCAAGTTATTTCGGTGAGTTTTACTTTATATCTTATTTTAAAATGTTCTCTAACGCACATGTGTATTGTCGCTGTAGTCAGCAAAATAACCATTTGTCGTTATCATTCAATGTTTGTATAGCTACGTTATGGTCTCAAATTTGTTTTGATGCCGACATCGGCGTCATTTGTTTCGTATAACCCACAGATCCGTAGGAAGTAAATAAAAATGCCTCATTCGCCGATTCGTTGCCGGGGCACTTGGAAACTGCACAAGCGGTGCTCGGAGCCGGATCGTTGGCTCGATGAAATGGGCTTCTTCCGGAAGCACACCGCCAGGGACGCAAGCTGTCTTTTCCGCGCCGTTTCTGAGAACGTGTATAACACGCAGCGATATTTCAACCGGGTGCGCCAAGAGTGCGTTCAGTATATGACAGAGGAGAGAGATTCTTACGAAGGGGTATGCCGACACCTTACCGTTCGTAATGCTTGCCTCCCAGACTCGATCTAATTGGTCCTTTTGCTTTTTAGTCTGTCAACTGTCTGTTTGAAAATTATCTGAAAGACTTGGCGAGCCCAACAGAATGGGGTGGTATCCTTGAGATAACTGCCATGAGTCACCTCTATAGGTAAGGTGCCGTCCCTTTGTTAGTAGTTGGTGCCACTTTGTGATCACATTATAACATGTTGGGATGTTTGCAGACGGAACTTTGTTATTTTTGAAGCAAACAAGGGCCCCCAGACCAAAATATGCAATGGTTATGACGACACCATCTACTTATTCTACTCCCCTGAAACCAAGCATTTCGATTCAGTTTACACTAAAGAATTTATAGCCACGTCTTCATTTTGTCAATGTGAGTCCATTTTTCATTATTTGCTCTAAACATGTGTCAATTGACTGTCCACATGGCTAGAGAGCGTCTTGTTTGTTTACACACATGCTTTGGCACATTTGCATTTATTTCTCTCTCACCTCTCAGTCACATTCCCAAACAATTGGCACATGTCATCCTTTAATAACTACCTAAACATTGTAACTAATCAATGCACAACCTTGTAGCCTTGGTATACGAAATTCTCTATGATGGAGTATACCAATTGAAAGATTTGCCATATGCTGTTGAAAAGATGCTTCACGAGAAAGCTCCAACAAACCACATTGAGTACTTCATGCCTGACAATGTGGAGCGCAGGAAGAAGCAGAAGGAGAGAGCCAAATTGTTCATTGAAGCTTCTACTGAGGAAGACAAGGAAAAGAACACAGTTGCGTTGAAGTGCAAACATCACACTGAAGATGCAGAGAAAACAGGCCTCCTCAAGGAATCTTTGAGCATATTTGTGTTCAACCGGAGCCTGATTCAGTTGGAAAACGTTTGTCTCAACTGCTTGAACGTAAACAGTGCCAAGGATTTGCTAGACCATGGCATAACCCCTTTCCCGTACAAGGTAGCGAAAGCTCTAGACCCTGACATCTACAGGAACATAGAATTTGATGTGTGGAGCGAGTTAAGACGAGGTAAACACCTTGACATTTAGCTAAATTCTTTCCCTTCACATGTTAGTACAAGGGTTGTTGTTTTCCAGAGATGCGTTTTGGGACGCGATACTCAGACGGAACCACCCTTCAAGTGGGTGTGAAATGTCTGTGCAAGTTAGACCCAGACCAAACTATGCCATATCATTGCCACATCCAGGAGATGAGGCCGGAGTGTGGCCCTTGCCTTGTGTTCATTGAGGAGCTAGGAGAGAAACGGCTAGTCAGCTATGACCAGCTTGAGCCATTGCCCTTAGATGAAGTGCGCCCTTGGGCTCCCCCATACAGATTTTCCCGTGCCAACCAAATACTGACTTTGAGTCAGTTGTTGCAGCAAATAGGTCTGTCTTTTTAGTTCATTTCATTTTATTTGAGGTCTATTGCATTGTAATTTCTTCTTTTTTATAAGGCACTATGTAAAAGGCCTCTTGTTCCAATGAATGTCAGGTTTGTTTTTGTGTCAAAATAATTTTTCTGTTTAAGATGTTTTATTTATTTTGTTATTACCAAGAGTTGAGAACTTATTATTCCATGTTTAGTTTCTTATTGCTAAAATACAAATTTCCACATTCTATGTTATCACCAGAACCTAACATTCATTCTAAGCACTGCATGCTTACCCAACTACAATATGGCTTTTTAAAACCATGTTTTTCCAATGGCTATATGTCCAGGCAACATCACTCGTAAGCAAAGCCTGAGCAAGGCTCGCAAGAAAAGCTCATCTGACATAAGCAAAATTGAGAAAGCATCTCAAAAGAATGACACAAGATCCCTGACAAAAGACGAAGCGAAGATAGACAATGATTATCAGCTCAGTGTGTACCCTAGCACCAACTACATGTACCCTACAATGGATCTGAATGGTTACGAGCAAATTCCTGTTAGTGAAATGTCTCTCAAAGTAGTCTAGATAACAAAAATTGTACCATATTGTAGCTATACCTAACATTATAGTTCAGATTGTTTTGTAGATAGATTGTAGACAGTATTTAGTACTAGCACATTAAACTTTAGTTATCAAATATTATATTTGCTAGTTCTTTTGAATGAGAAGTTGTAAATAGCTAGAATGTTTTTGCAAAAAATACCTACTGACTATATAGAAGTACAATGAATACATTTTGTGTACTCTTTCCTTTGATAACACAAATCAGGTAATTATGTAAAGTAATTTGGTAAGTACCACACTTACAAGAAACTGCCTTGTATCAACAATGAAGTGTTCAGGTTTGGGTTATGAGATCATTAAATAATAGTCTAATAATGTTGTTTGGGTATTTGGTTAAAAACACCACACTAACAAAACAGTGATTTGTAATGATTGATAATGTCTGTGTTTACAGATAATGAAAAGCAATTTAGGTTACAAATTTTATTTGATGATAAAAAAATTTGATTTGCTATTATATGTGTATTATGCATGTTTTAAGTTAATGATTCAATCCATTTTTGATTAATTTAATTTTCTAAATTATTGTTTAATTTAATATAACAAATATTATTTTTTTTCTTACAAAGTACACATTAATGATGGTTGCGTAAAAACTGTTAACTATTAAGGTGTTAGTAGAACTAATTAATATAAGATACTAGAACTCAGAAGTAATAAAAGTAGTTATTTATGGTTGGACATAATCTTAACTACATAATATGGTCTAAAGTTACTCTTCCTTAGACCATATTATATACTTCTAAGAGCGGTTTGTTTCCAGATTCAGCTTGAACGTATCCCTATAATGGTGGACTGTCGCCCTGGCTCCGTGGCCCCGCAGCAGGAGATGCCCCACAACGGAGTGGCCAACGAGGCCCATGCTCATCCGCATCCCATCAACCGCATTGTAAGTGTTCATTAAGATTTTTTTTATCAGTAAAGTAAGTAAATTGTGATTAATGGAACACCTTTTTCTATTTTGGTTTTTTTTATCAAGATTATAGATAACAACGTCTTCAATAACACTGTTAAATATTATTAAATTTGAATTATTTTAATTAATTAATAAACTAAGTGAGTATGTATTTATGTTGAAAGTAAACATTTATTAGGCAGTGGATTTAGAAAGATATAGCCTTAATTAATTGCTAATGATTTATACTCCAGTTTTGATGTATAATTACAATCCTGTGTCTTTGTATGCTATGTGTCCAAGTAGTGTTAAATGTATCTTAACTATGACTTTGACGTTGACGAATAAATTGTTGCAGGGCGCTGCGGGTGGCGACATGGCGGGGCCGCCGGGGGTGAGCTCTCCGTCGGTGCGCACTTCCACTCCGGCCGCCTCTGCTGCCATCACCACCTATACTGGTAATGTGTTTTACTATTATCTGTACAACTGATGCGTGATGACCGTTCATTTATCATTTTGTAACAATTTGAGACTCAAGATAATTATTGAAATTCTAAAGCACGAATGACACTGAATGATGTAACACTGAATGACTTGTATCTTGCAAAGGTCCAGGAATAAACTAGCACAAGTGGCAAGATGGCCACTTCTAGTTTGTGGCGGAATCTATAACTAGGTACTATTGATATTAGACAATTATCTTTTGAAGTTTCATCTCCTTGTGCATGTAAATGTAATAACCAACACGTATCGCTTGCTTCCAGGTGGCATGCCGGTGCCGACGCCGCCGTACGTGGGCAACATGGGCATGGGCGGCGTGGGCTGCGGCCCCTACATGTACAAGATGTTCTACCCGCCCGCCATGCCGCCGCCCATCCCGCCGCCCGGCGTCAACCCCCACGCCTACAAGTCCATGCACCCCAGCGGCTCCGACCTGCCCATGCATGGTGAGAGCCTACTTTCATAAGCCTTATAAATTATGAGGCGTAGTACGCCTAAATATCTCGTAAAGGGTTAATCATGTCTGATAAGTCCTGGCGCGTCGAGTAGTCTTTCTTTTGAATCGATAATCGTGGTATCGATATAACTATAAATCACCCTTTAATGATCTAGGGATAATAGTCGTGGCGTGTATAGTATTGCTTTACATACTGATCACTGATCACGATTATTCACATTCATATATGTATGAGAATGACTTGTATACATTTTGACTGAAGTATTCATACATTTACACTCACTCTTAAGGCCCTAACCTTTATAAATAGGATATTTGTACTATTTTCTTAATGTTTGCAGATCTGCCGACGCTGCGCTACTTCTACAACCTGGGCGTTGAATGCATGTGGGCGGCGTGCGGAGGGCCCCCGCAGCCCCCCCGCCACTACTCGCCCAGGGACCTCGCCCAGGTGAGATATGCATATTGTTAGTGGAATCGGTACATTGCCACTGTCAGATACTATTTAAAGATATACCCAATACATAGTAGTAACAGTATTGTAGACACAACTCTATATAGCATTTCTTTAACGAAACACAATAATGCGAGGGTGGATTGAAAAGTACTCGGCCTAACACAGATCCATTCAATTCTAAAAATCAAATCTACCCACATTATTTAGTTCAATTCAGACTAGTTCATTGTGTGAAGTTCGAAACGTGTGCGATAATTAGTTGTGATTTTATAAATTTATTAACAAAGTAATCGGACATAATTTCCGCGAATGGAGCAAATCAAGCAGCGTGCCGTCATTAAGTACCTCCATAAGAAGGGGCTATCATCAAAAGCCATCCATGATGACATGGTCAGTACATTAGGCGATTGTGCTCTGTCATATTCATCCGTCAAAAAATGGATAGCAGAATTTAAGCGTGGTAGAGAGAGTGTGAACGATGAACCCTGCTCTGGAAGGCCTTCGACGTCAACTACTGACGAAAATATTAAAAAAGTACTTGATTTAATAATGGGAGACCGCAGATTAAAAATTAGAGAGATAGCCGAGATTATAGGCATCTCTTATGAACGAACTCAGAACATAATTGTCAACGAGTTGGGTTTCCACAAAGTGTCTGCGAGGTGGGTTCCGCGACTGCTTTCAGTCGAACAAAAAAGGGCACGATTGACTATTTCACGCGACTGTTTGGAGTTATTGGAAGTCGATGCAGATGATTTTCTTAATCGTTTTGTTACTATGGACGAAACATGGGTTCATTACTGTACACCGGAAACAAAACAACAATCAAAACAATGGAGAAGACCTGGTTCACCACCCCCTAAAAAGGCTAAGTCGATTTTGTCGGCAAATAAGGTGATGGCTTCAGTATTCTGGGACTCGAAAGGTGTGATTATGATAAATTATCTTGAAAGGGGTCAGACTATAAACTCTGATTACTACTGCACCTTAGTACGTCGTTTACGAGAGGAAATAAAAGAAAAACGTCGAGGAATGCTCAGAAGAAAAGTCCTGTTTCATCAAGATAACGCCCGTGTTCACACGTCAGTACAGTCAATGGGTGAAATTCACAACTGTGGCTTTGAACTGTTACCGCATCCGCCGTATTCACCTGATCTGGCACCATCAGACTTCTTTCTGTTCCCTAACCTAAAAAAGCACTTGGGAGGTCAAAGATTTTCGACAAACGACGAGGTCAAAGCAGCTGTAGACGCATGTTTTGACTCTAAGGAAGAATCATTTTTTTTCAACGGTCTAAATGCTTGGAAGGGGAGGTGGCAAAAGTGTATTGAACTTGATGGTGATTATTAAGAAAAATAAAAATATAACTGATTTAGTATGTGTTTATTTTCTTGGTTAGGCTGAGTACTTTTCAATCCACCCTCGTATATTGATTTTAGAACTACTTGGAACCTTTAATTTGAATTATATGTGATGTTGATGATCATCTGTACCGTAATAATTTAAACCCCATAATACTCTTATTCAATTAATTTATTCCCTACACGTGATCGATGTTAAATGAATGAATTCTTTTATTTCAGGAGGTGGCGAACATGTCCCTGCACGACAATCGCCACGGGCTGAGCCACAACGGGCCCGAGATGGGGCACAAGCACAAGCAGGGCCCACCCGCCGACAAGGGCAGCGGCCAGGCCAAGGGCAACGGGCAAAGGCCCTTCGTGGGACCCAGGTAAATGTAACAAATTTAGGCCAATATGTACATTTCTAAACTTACTTTTTAGTAATGAAAAGTAATTAAAAAAACACTTTCACGAAAGTTGACTTGTCCATCTCCGAAATTGTGGAGATATATTATGTCGTGTGAACCAGATAGTCGGTATACAATGTGTCGTGTTGTACTAAACAAAGTACCAGCACTGTAACTATGCAGTACAGAACTAGCCGTACAGTAGATTCAGTATTAAGACTAATACTAGATAGTGGAACAATTGGTGTAACTAAGTGTTATTTTTAATAATCTTGACATTTCATATATAAATACTCGTATGTTGTAAAGGTTCAAGCGCGGCAACAACGGGCAGGAGCACCAGAACTCCGGCCACAACAACATGAACAAGGGCGGACACGTCTCCAAGGGGAACAACAATAACAGGTGCGTTTACTTCTATACGCATACACTCACAACCTTATATCCCTTTTTGGGGTGCACATGACTTTTGATATCTGCAGTTACATTTAGTATAATTATTAGAAAACTTGGAATATAGATGTCAGACCCAGTGACCATTAATTTCTATAAATAGATATATGTACATTTACGTTAGTCCCTTCTTACGACATACAAGGCAGAGATCGATAGCTGCATTCCAATTACTTAATTATTAATATTATATCAACAGAACGCCGCTAAAAACATTTATGGTGTAAAACTGTAATCCATACACACACTATTTATGAAATGCGGGTGATTCTTGGAAAACAATCACACATCCATTTGCACCTCAATCTCATTTTACTCCTTACCAAATATACTTACGCGTAATTTCTCTTCGTCAGGCGCAGCAGCCAGGCGGAGAGCCGCAACGGGGGCGTGAACGGCAGCGGCGCGGGCGAGGAGGTGCCGCTCCTGGAGCCGCCCATGGTGGTGCCCTACATCCACTACCCGCCGCCCGTCTACCCCGTCACCTACTACCCCGTCGAGGCCGAGCCGCGTGAGTATATCGGATGCTATTATATATAAATATATCTTTGGTTTCGTAAGGTTCATAATATGTGGTCTGTATGTAATTGAATAAATCATTATATTACATACAATTTATTACTTAAAAAAACAGTGGATTCGGGGCCTTAGCTTTTATATCTGTAGGTTTTAGGTTTACACCTAAGCGTACATACACGGCATTAATAGTTCATTGTTGTGGGTTACACAGGTAATTTAGTTTTTGTAGGTTATTAAATTGGTGACATTTTCTTACAAGTTTTATCACCTACACACACGTATATCTTTGCAGACTCATATATAGGCTAATAAACATTTCTATCATATAGTGTATACTAATGTAGCGTGTGTTATTACAGCAATGATGGGCATGATGGGCGGCATGGGCTACGTGGGCTACGAGGAGGGCGTGGAGTACGGCGCCCCCGTGCAGTACCTGCCCCCCGCCTACCCGCCGCCCGCCATGCCGCCGCACCCCCACATGGAGCCCCACAAGTGAACGCCCACGGCCCCTACTAGTAAACACAAACACTATAGTCTATTCGCGTTAAGTAAATAGTGACGTCATGATAATCAGAGGTCAAACTGACCAATGAGGCGTGAGTAAATGAGAAAAGAAGTCACATTGACCAATAACAGACAGCCCCTATAAAATCTCATTGGTTAAATCATGGAGACCTTGATGACGTCACTATTTTCTTAAAGCGAATATACTATACCAGCCTATGACCTCATTGCTTCAACCGGACAACGAGTGGTACTCAATTAGTAGTGTTTATTAGTAAGGTCCTGTAACCGACCCCGAAATAATAAAACTTATTACAGTTTTGTTTTAGAGATTAAATGAAGATGATACCAGAAAAGATTGATTAATATGTCAATTATTGTGTTTCGATGTCACTTATTATTATTAATTGGATATGGATATTAAATTATAGAAGTTACTTTTTGTCAGTATTAAATTGTCATAATCTTTTTCGAATAGTTATAGTATTACTTACATATTAGTGTTATAAAATCAAGTACATTAGTGCATTGTGGGTCGGTTACTGAAATAAGGAAACAGATATGGTTATAAGAAAACTGAGACTGGACTTAAGTTCGTGGATTTGATTCTAAGGACTTATCAAAGGTCGGCTTTCCAATATTTGATAATGGTTTTTGGCTATGAATACCAATCGACTATGAGAGTTTGCTATTTTCTGATATTATGGGACATTGCTCAAAATTCTATCACTATTTTCTTTAATATGGACTCATATACAATGTAATAATAGTCCGATGTTTCTATTGCACAAATATAAAATTGTATGGGTCATTTCCACCAAGTATGGCCAAATTTTCCTTTATTCAGTGAATTTGAATCTCACTAGTGTAATTTCTTTGAGCTGGGCATATGAATGACTTTATTGTTTAAAATAATGTCCCATGGTCGATTGGTATCATGTTCAAATGAAGCTGTATGTTACATGTTTGTGTTACGTAAGGTGCGTTGGACAAAATCTTAATTATTCATTGAAAATTTTATCTAATATTTTGGTGAATTTACGGAAATTAGTTCGTGATAAATGATAGTCATTATTTAGTTGCATAGACTATATGTTGTTATAATTTTTTGTTATTGTTGCTGGCTATTCTGAAATGAGGGAGTTTTCTTTCACAAAACGATTTTTATTATATGGAATATGCACAAATACCTACATTTTTTGTCTCTCATCACTATTGTTTATATTTTTATTTCACTTGACTATTATTTATTAACTACGTTCACTATATTACCAATAAAACCAGCTTTGTAGGTGTTTCAATAATACCTAATTATTTTAATATGTGAAGTTCTATAAAAATATTAACGTATGTGATGAAAGCAACAGGTACGTATAACTTGCTGGAATAGAACCATTTTCCTTATATTTTTCTGTGAACAAATGAATTATTTTGTTACAATTAAGACAAAGAAAATCTCGAATTTCAGAGTGGTCGACGACATTTGTTACAATACATATTTATTGTTTTTTTTGTCTACGTATCGTACCTTGCCTACCACAGTTCCAAATGCTATCTGTTTTGTTAACAATACTTCTAAATCTGTTATTTCTAAACTTCAAATTAGTTTTTGTCGAAATTCTGTTACATTTCAAATCACGCAGTACATAATATATATTTTAGAGTATGAAACGAATCTTATATTAAGATTAGGAGCATGTAAATTCATTCGTGTGAAGTGCTGTGATATGATGGCGGCTTTAGAAGTGATGTCTATCTTTATGTCTGAATTATACATATCCGCAACGAACCATGTATACGGTAAAAGTTCCCCATTTATTTGTTGATTGTCATTTATGTTTTACAAGTAGTCGCGCAACGAATTGACCTACGAATGTTGTGAACGATGTTTAATTTTGTCAATCATTTCGTACAATTATCCTATCTACACAGCAATGTTAATTGTAGCAGAGTAACGTGAATCAGATATATCGCAGTTACTCGCTATCATAGGTTTCATTACTCGGAGAACCTTAGAGATATTGAGCTTAAGTTAGTAACCACTAGAATCGATAACGTCTCAGACTTAACTATATTATATTGGGATATTGTTTGTCATAGTGGGTCACATTGGTACATATGTTTTAGTCATATAAAAATACGAAGACGTTGGTAGATTAGGCCTATTTTTGTGAGTGGTTGTGTTAAAGGTGGACTTTGTTAGTGGTCGGGAACGTTTTCTCGAAGTGCCAAATAGTAGGCGTCGAACGCGCTCAAATTAACTAGTAAGGGAGGTTGTTAGGCCACGGAACCGAAGCATAAGAGGTGGGCTTTGAGTGGTCCTTGCTCGATAATACAGAATATACAGGCTTTTCATTCAATGAATTTATTAGCAGGAATAATTTCTACAGTATTTATTGATTTTGTTTTGATTTTTAAATTGTATTTTCTATTTGTTCAAAAAAGGCATCATTTACCAGCTTGATTAGTTTTCTACGTCACTAAAAACTAAATACTACTATCTAAATTATCCTTTACTTTTTATGTATCATGTCTGTAATATTCCTAATATGTCTGTAATAAATTGATATCATCTTCGCTAGTTTGAGCTAGGGCCGCCTTGGCGCCTTGGTAGAGGAAAGAATTATAACGTAATGCTTCGGTAGTTTTTGGCAAGTGATTGTGACTGTCGCCAACGAGAGAGGTTGACAACGTTTGGTGCTTATGTTCTACCTACAGGGTGAAATATTTTTATATCGCAAAACTTTACTCCCTAATGTAAAAAGATAAGTATACGTTAGAGTACGTTATTCCAATTCTCAATAAGCTGTACAGTCTTCGATGCTATGGCGAGGGCCACCGCGTCGCACTAAGATCCTGTTGTACAACGACCTTTACATACGTGTCTGATCTCATTCGTGAAAAGATATATTTATGAAAATTTTCTATATGTCGAGTCTGAAACATCCCCATTCGAGTGTGGGAGTGCAAACCCAACTTGTCATAGCATTGAACTAGTATAAGAATTTGTCGGATAGGATTAAAAATTTCATTTAGATTATATGTAAATTGTAGTCTTAAGTCAATTAGATCTCCTCCCGTCTGCGTGCGAAGCATTAGGTTTAGACCACCCGGATTCATTCGAGAAACCCTGAATCCCCGACAAGGCGCAAGGAAAAGGAGGCGGTTCAAATGAATCCGGGCAGACAGTAACGCTAGTCGCAGCTCCCGCTGACCACTAGATGAATCTCGAATCGATATACGTCCATTTTTGAGTAGTATTATACACCTTGTTCCGACAATACCTTTTGAACAAGTTTTACAAGTTTGTGGACATTTTTCGCAAATGAAACATAAGAAGTACGTGCTAGTCTAAGCATTTACTAAAAGTAAGTCAATTAAAAGACATTTGTGTGTCTGAATTAGTTAGGCTGTGACCGGTTTGATAGGAGGGTTGCGCCTCGGGGCTTGGCGCGAATCCGCGGACGCCATCTTGAATTTATGCCAATGTCAACTGCTCCGATATCGACGTGGATTCGCGCTTAGATGCACCCATAATTTTTGAGATTGTTACCATAAGCTTTCCGCGTAAAGAAGACTTATGCGTCTTTTCTATATAATCCAAAACTGTGCGTATCTCAGTCTTCCCAATCGTGTCGATTCTCTTCCTAAACATATATTTTAAATACCACCTATTTTGGGTGAATATTTCCCCAATTATACCCTTTCTGGGTGTCGCGCAGTTATTCAGCCGAAGCACTGACTACCTATACTTATGAGAATGTGAAAAGTACTTTTATTAAGAATTAAAATTGATATTGTCTTAGTGTTATTTCAAGCTTAACTTTCTATTCTAGATATAAGAAACAAAATTAA